>JAJEJO010025344.1:1368-20968 GCA_020662805.1 Glaucomys volans
AACACACACAGGGTTTATTGTCCAAGCATGCTTGGGGCTCCCTACATGTCCTAACAGCAGGACGGAGGCAGAGAGCCCCGAGCCAAAGTACGGCAAGCTTTTTATAACAATAAGCAAAGGGGCGGTTTCCTTGGGTGAACAACTTATGGATTTACAACTTATGGATTTACTAGCAATTTGGTGAGGTTTACACAAGGTTAGCTCCCAAGCTCAGTTCCCTTTATCTGTCTTAGTCACAGAATTACAACAAGATGCTGGTGGGGGTCTCATTATCTTTTCTGGGCCATTTTCTGGCTACTTTTAGTTAACCCTCTCCTACCATTTAACTCTTTCCTGTCCTTTAGCCTGAGTGACTCTTACACTGTTATATAGAACATTAAATGATAAAATAAGTCCCCAATAAAATTTGCTATTTCTATAAGTTTAAAATTACCATTACAGACAAGTTTAATTTCGAGAACAGCAGCTTGATAAATTTTCTGCTCTAAAGACTTGTGTACCTGGAAGATTTAAACACATTAATATACAAAGAAGAATAATAGCACAATTGTCTTGATGTTACCCAAATTTAGTTTGTTTTTTTTTTTTCTTTAAGAAAGAATTTAGACTCTGTAAATTAATGTTTAAAGAAACCCTTGTTAATTTGACATATAGATTACACACTTTGGTTTGTATCAGTCCATTAATATTTGACCTTAAGGGAAAACCTTAAATAGTTTTTAATTGACCATCTCTTATACATAAAATTTGTCCTTCACTTACACACAGACTTTCTTAGTACTTACTTAGACCCTCATGTATTTCATCAAAGACTTTCTTACCCAGAAACATTCTTTTTCCTTCTATTGAATGTTTCCACACCTAGAACCTACTATTTTCTCTTTCCTATTTGTTGACTCCTTTTGCTTATATTTTGAAACAACTCTTAGGAAATTTCTGAATTTAGATGAATTATTCCATTTTAATAAGATGAAATATTTTATTATTTATAGTTCTTTATTTGAATCACAGTTGAAAAATTTGGATTCCTTTGTATGTAGAATGGAACCTGTTATGATTTCACTTAGTAACCTTGTTTGTAGTGATGGACACAAAGCAATCCCAAACCCTTTATTTTAATCAATCTATTAAAAAAACACCAATAATATTTTAAGTATGTTACCCAATGGAATTCAAACATTAAGAGTACTTGATGTTATTCAACAGCATTTTAACTTAGCAGATTAACCAGATGTCTCTAACAAGCACCTTTGATTAATCCTATATACATCATATCTAATTTACTTATTTTACTGTAAAAAACAAGATATCAGACATGTATATTTAACAGTATCTGCCATCTCCTGTTGAAGAAAAATCCTAGAAATAATTGATTAATATTAATTAACATTTTTAGACAACATTTTTAATCGTTTGACCACTTAGACACTTCTTGGTTAAGAAATTTAAACACATGTTACCTTTATTGGTTTACCCAATTTAAATTAAACCTTTTTATTCATGTGAATTAAAGTTGGATCCACTCTTAATTTTAATATCTTTGAGATCTCTTAATGTCAATTTAATATGTACATGAATTTTGGACACACAAAAGACAACACAAACACACATACACAAAAAAAACTTTTAGCTTTTTGTACGTGAATTTCCATTGCAATGTTATAGATCAAAAATAACTCTAGAGTTGAAAATAACTGATCAAAAAGCATTAAATTAGTTATGTAGGATTGAAATTGTGGAGCTCCAAAAACATAACATTTAAGAAAAACAAAACAAGAGTCCTAGGAGAAAAAATGATAATGGCCATTAATTATTTTAGCAAAGCACTGTGTAATTTACTTTTGCTGGAGTTCAAGTAAAGGACTCTTTTCCTTATTGAAGACACAGCCTAGAAACAAAGGACATTAGGCATTTTACAATAAACAGTAGTGTTTTTACTTTGAAAAACCTGTGAGTAAAGTAATGTTAGGACATTTAAAATAAACATTAGCTATACCACCTGAAGAGACTTGTCAGTTAAGTAACTTTAAGACTTTTACTCTTATTTGTTTAGCCAATTGAAATTGAACCTTTTAAATCACGTGATTAAGATATGTAAATCTATCTTTTAATCTTTAATTTTGAGCTCTTTTTAAGTTAATTTGATACCATGTACATGGTTTTTGGACACATTTGACAAGACAACACAATATACACATATACACACAGACGAAAAGAAAAATTCATGAGCTCAGAAAATACAGAACTTAATTAAAAAGCAAGCCCTGCAAAAAAGACATGGCCGTTAAGGATTTAAAACAGCATGAAAATAAAATCATCTTTCTGTGTTGTAGCATTTCAAAGCAGACTTTAACAAAGTCAGGCCAGGGAAGTTTAAATGTTGTAAAGTCCTTTTCCTTGGCTTTGCTGTTAGCCTTGGAGTAGAGGTAGTAAAGTTCAGACTGTCTTGAATACTGTTTTTGGTTTGATATGGGAGCAAACTGTAAAATTCCCATCTTTTGCGTGTATCTATTAATTGCTCCTAAGTCCTGCAATAGTCTCCATTTAGTTCTACCTCTCTTTATTATAATAAACACTGAGGTATTGTGTGGACTGAAAGTTGGCTCTATATCGTTCAAGGCTAGCTGGTCTTGTACCAGGAGTTGTAACTGCTGCAAATTTTGTTCTGTTAGAGGCCATTGTTTCACCCATATTGGCTGAGTAGTGTCCCATAGCAACCGAATTGGGTTGGGTTTTGTTAGTGGACCCATGGCTTTTAGAATCTCATTTAGAATTGAGGGTGTGCCCCACATATCAGGAGAATCACCAAAACAAAAGGTTACAACTTCCAGAGGAACTGTGTTTTTATATTCCTTTGTCTTTTTGCATTTTAACACCTCATCACAGGGGCTGTGGGAGCTAGAGAGTTGGAATTCTGGCTTTTACACTCCCGCTGGGATGAAGGAATTTGTGGGAGTGGCAATTGCCTGCTCAATGTTTGAATTGACCTGAGAGAGGGCTGGAAGACGTTTGCTTTTTTCCTTTGTGCAGAGCTGCTGGAAGGCTTTAAAGCACAGGAATCTAACTTGCAATCAGGTGGTTTATCTTTTATTTGTATCCTATGGGCGAGGAAAATAATTTTTTCCCCAAGATTGTGATGCCCATAGAGCGGAAGCCAGGGGGCTATCTTAATGAGGACCTTCCAGGTCCGAAAAACTTGACTGTCTGAAAGTTCTAACCCCCGGCTCCTAAGGAGTCTCCGGGGGGGAGTCTAGGGAGGGGTCATACCTGGAGCTAGACTTTCCCATATCTCAATGGGGTACACTCACCCGCGAACCGAACCGATTGCCTGCTGACGAAGTTCCCTCGATCCTCACACGGGGCACCAGTTGTTGTTCCGCACCGAACAACAAAGGTCGGGTGCCCACCCTGGACCAGCCAGAGGGGCTCGGGGTCAAGCAGGATGGTGAGTGTCGAGGGCTGAAAAACGCACACCAGCCGGGAGTCTGTTGGAGCAGAATCTCAGTTTTAATGAGGCAGTGGAACAGATATATGAGGGGGCGAGTGAGTGAGAAAAAAACAAAGAAAGGAGAGGAGATACCTGCAGGGCCAATCACCTTAAAGGTAAACAGCCCATGCAGCACACATCAAAGCCTGCAGGACAAAGGTCTCCTAAGATTTAATAGTGGCCAGAGCTGCTCACGTTCACGGAAGTCGAATGAGCCAATCCTAGGCCACCACCTTGGTGGTACCACTGGTGAGGGGGGCTTATGCCCCGAGGGTGTTGTTATTGCGGTCGCCATTTTAAGGTGTGTCCCTACACCGTCATGGCCTAACCACCTCTTAAAGGCCTCACCTCTTGACAGTACCGTATTGGCAACACCTGAATTTTGGAGGAGACCTCATGCAAGCCATAGCAATGCTTGCCCTCATTTGTTAACTCCAGGCTGAGTTAAAATAGCAAGATTAATTTTCCTGAGACAGTAAGTGAGAATAGAAAAGGAAGTAGGAGGAAAAATAGTGCAGAGAGGGATCTCAGAGAAACCAGCACTCAGGAAACCAAAGATCCTGTCTGGATAATGGACTGAAACAATGTATGTGGAGCCTTTCAGGATGGAGCCTGTGTGGGGAGAAGGGCAAGAGGGGACTCAGCTAGGGAGCAGACAGGCAAAGAGATCTGGGACCCAAGGGCTCTAGTCACCCATAACCACAATTCTTCATCTTCTTCCTCAATCTGTTACCAGCTTAAGACAGCCTATTAGAACCAGAAGATATTTTCTGTTAGCTTCATGGCTACCACAAAGCAAAACCCTACAATAGATATAAAAAAACTAATTGGTAAGGAAGCAAAGTACACCACTAGAGCAACTCACCTGATCAGAATGGAAATCAGCAAAAAAGGAAGAAAGGAATAAAGAATTTACAAAAACATCCCACAAAATGAGTAGCAAAATGGCAGTAGTAAGCCCTTGCCTTGAATATAAATGATTAAATTCTTCAAGAAAAGAAATCGAGTGGCTGAATGAACAAACAAACAAGATCCAACTATATGATGGTTACAGAAGGCTCATGTAACCTGTGGGAACACATGCAGTCTGAAAGTGAGAAGGCAAAAGACCTCCCATGTGAATGGAAACCCAAAGATCTGGATCTGGTGGTGCACACCTGCAATCCAAGTGACTTGGAAGGCTAAGGCAGGAGGATCGTAAATTCAAGGCTGGCCTGGGTAAGTTAGCCAGGTCCTATCTCAAAACGAAATACAAGAGCCGGGCATGTGGCTCAGCCTGCAACCCCTGTGGCTGGGGAGGCTGAGGCAGGAGGATCGCGAGACAAAGTCAGCCTCAGCAACTTAGCGAGGCCGTAAGCAACTCAGTGAGACCCTGTCTCTAAATAAAATACAAAATAGTCCTGGGGATGTGGCTCGGTGGTGGAGTGCCCCTGAATTCAATCCCCAGTACCAAAAAAAAAAAAAAAAAAATACAATTAAAACAATGTTCAACAACTGCAACAGCTGGGGATGGAGCTTGGGGACAGAGTACTTGCCCTGGATGTGTGACGCCCTGGGTCAATTTTAGTACTGAAAAGAAATGTGAAAGTTAGGAAAACAATAGAGAAGATCAACAAAACTGAGTTGGCTTTTGGAAAATTGATAAATTTTCAGCTAGACTAAGGAAAGAAGACAGAGACTCAAATAAGATGAGAATGAGGGACTGGGGTTGTGGCTCAGTGATAGAGCACTTGCCTCATGCGTGTGAGGCACTGGGTTCCATTCTCAGCACCACATGAAATGAATATGTAAAGTAAAGGCATTGTGTCCATCTACAACTAGAAGTTTTTAAAAAAGGTATGGAACCACCATGTGACCCTGCTATCTCACTTTTCAGTAGATCTCCCAAAAGATCTAAATTCAGCATACTAAGGCACTACAGCCGCCTCAGTGTCTATGTCAGCACAACTCACAACAGCTAAAATTTGGAAATCAACCCAGGTGCCTGACAATAGATGAATGGATTAAGAAATTGTGGTATATACATACACTGGAGTTCTACTGAGCCATAAAAAGGAATGAAATTATGTCATTTGCTGGTAAATGGATGGAAATGGAGAATATCATGCTAAGTGAAATAAGCCAAACTCAGAAATGCAAAGATCAAATGTTTTGTAAGAGTCGCTCAGGCTAAAGGACATGAAAGAGTTAAACGGTGGGGAAGAGTTAACTAAAAGAGGCCAGAAAATGGCCCAGAAGAGATAATGGGACCCCTGCCTGCGTCCTATTGTAAATCTGTGATTCAGACTGATAAGGGGAACTGAGCTTGGGAGCTAACCTTGTGTAAACATCACCAGGTTGTTAGTAAAACCATAAATTGCTCAGCTAACCTTGAGTAAATATCGCCTAATTGCTAGTAAATTCATAAGTTGTGAATCCATAAGTTGTAAATCCGTAAGTTGTAAATCCATAAGTTGTTCACCCAGGGAAACTGCTCGTTTGCTTATTGTTATAAAAAGCTTGCCGTGCTTTGGCTCAGGGCTCTCTGCCTCAGTCCTGCTGTTAGGACATGTAGGGAGCCCCAAGCATGCTTGGACAATAAACCCTGTGCGTGTTGCATGAGAAGGTCTCTTGGAGTCTTCCTTCGCGGGCGGTAGGTGTCTCGACCCTAACAGTTTTCTCCCATATGAGGAAGCTAGAATAAAATAAAGGGAAGGGCAAGAATGATAGGATAACCTAAAGAACCAATTAAATATGAATTAATAGATGGATGGAAGGATGTCTAGTAGAGTAGAGGAAGGAGAATGGGACAGGGGAGAGAGGATGGGAAGGAAAAGGGGGAAACATGAACTGAAATCGATATCCATGCATGTATGGGTTTGTCAGGATCAACCAACTACTATGTATAACTATAAATTAAAAAGAGGAAAAATTTTAAAAAGTCAAGGTCGCTATGGACATCTTGTTCGCAGTTTTTCTTTTCTCTTGCGGTGCTAGGGGTTGAATCCAGGGGCACTCTGCTGCTGAGCTGCATCCCAGCCCACTATTGTTTTTTTTTTATTTTTTTATTTATTTTTTTGGCACAGGGTCTCATTAAGTTGCCCAGGCTAGCCTTAAACTTGCCATCCTCTCACCTCAGCCTCCTGAGTAGCTGGATTACACGTGTGAGTCATCATGTTCAGCCCTAGTTTTCAAAGGCCCTAATTAGTATATTGTTCCATTAACTGTTATCCACTTCCCCATCCAGGACATTAAATGACTGTATGCAATGCTTTTGACATATTGACAAATTATTGGATAAGACTGCAGTGGGAGAGCTCCGGGTTCTGTTTTGTCAACTTCCTTGTTACTAAGTTCAGAGTTCAGATCATGACATTTAACTGGGAATGAGGTTTGAAAGGGTCTCTCCTTTATCTCTCATGCTGCTGATTTTCACCATAAGTACAGGCTGCTTGTTTTCAAGAATTTTAAAAACACTATAGGGCTCCCTGCTCTTCTTGAGATTCAGCTACTTTCCTTTAATAAATACTCCTCTGTTACTGCAAACCATTGGCTAACTTCCAGAGTTCTGAAAAAGTTCTCTAATGAGTAAGCAATTTCTTTTTTCTTTTTTTTTCATGGAAGAGAAAAATTTTGAAGGTATTTGATATTTTCTACTCTTCACATTTTAATATACACATTGAATTATTATTTCCCAACCACGGCTGAAGTTGTTTAGAATTTGTATCCTTCTCCCTGAATGAGACATTGAAACTACCCCATCCACTCTCTTGTTATGACCTGATATTTTATTTATTAAAGCTCTATTTATTTTTAGTTTTAATTGTTTTTTATTTGTCAATGGATCGTAATTTATTTCTTTATGTGGGATGCTGAGGATGGAACCCAGGGCCTCACACATGCCAGGCAAGCACTCCACCACTGAGCCGCAGCTCCAGCTCTGCTCTATTTATTTTTTATGAAAAAGATCACACACACACACACACACACACACACATACACATTTTCTTTCACCATCAAATAGTAAGAGGGTTAGAGAGGAAGAGGGAAGGAGGACAGCGAGGTCCAGCTGAGAGTCCTCTGCACCCCACCCCCGCACAGCCCCAGGCTGCTGTGGCTCCACTGCACCCCTTGCAGGGCTGGGCTGGGGCTCTTGTATTTCACCCAAGCAGGAAGGCCAGGGAAGACCACAGCTCCTGAGTCACTGGGAATGTAGGCACGTGCACTGTAGCCTGCTCTGCAACTTTCTTTTAACTCCATAAAGCATTCCCAGCACCAGGCAGTGGCAAATACACTAGCACAAGTGGCTGGGCTGTGTCTTTGTGTGCCATGTTATACCCCATGTTATACTGTAGTGTAGGAGGGTTGTGTTGTACCCAAAGAAAATAAAATCATCCAAGCCCATCATGTAAAGCCAAAAGAAGCCTTTTATTTTAGCTGGCCAGGACCACCTCCCTTATTCCTAAAAGCGGGGTGCGGGGAAAATCTCACACCAGTTCTTTTGTTGCCAAGTTTTATAGGGCCTGGGAAGGGATTAGGGTGGGGCTATAGGAAGGGGAAACGGTTGGGGTGGGCTATAGGGATGGGACTTGGGATTGGGGTGGTCTATAGGGAGGGGAATGGGATTTGGGGTGGGCTATAGGGAGGGGATCTGGGATTTGGGGTGGGTTATAGGGAGGGGACTTGGATGGGGCTGACTTTCTCTCCTGAGGACTCTGGAGAATCATTTTTGGGGTGTAAAACAGTTGGGATGTTAAGAATATCAGATGTAGGAGCTGGAGTTGTGGCTCAGTGGTAGAGCACTTGCCTAGCATGTGCGAGGTATGGGGTTCTATTCTTAGCACCACATACAAATAAATAAATAAAAGAAACATCCATCAACATCTAGAAATATGTTTAAAATAAAAAAGAATATCAGACGTGGTGCTTTGAAAAGTTCCAGGCACCTTGTCAGATGGAATATTTATTGGCCAATCCCTGTGGCCCTGGCTTCCAGCCACTTGCCTGCTTCCCTCCGCATGCTCTCTCCCAATCCCCTCGCACAAATCTAAACATTTTCCAAAGACTTTCTTATAGCAGACCTGTAAGTATGAAAGGAGGAGTAGCTCTTGGATGCTGGGAGGTGTACAGACTCGAGGGAAGAGTCTGTCTTTGCCTGAGCACATAGAGAGGACTAGCATGACAGAGCTCAGAGGACATAAAGCCTCCCATCAAAGCTAACCGCAAATATTCGCGTTGAAGGTATGGCAGTTGCCACATTCTATTACTGCTTTTTTTTTTTTTTTCCCCCCCAAGTTTCTTCCTTAGGCACCTGACAGTTGAAATTTTTGGAATATCAGAGCAGAAATGTGAGTTATTGAGTGGGGCAGGTGGAGAGGAACTCAGGAGGGCTTAGCTCAGGCTTGCTTGTAAGAGGGAGACTTCTGTGCCTGGTGATCAGGGCCGCCTGGGGCAGAGCTGTTACCCAGGTGGTGTGGGGCAGGGGAGTTTGCATGAGAATGGCAAGCTGGCTCTGCCTGCAGGAGGGGGCTTGCCAACAGGATGTCAGAAACCCAGATTTCTGCCCAGAGTCCCTTTGCTTGTACATTTATTCTGCCTTTGTGAACTCTCGTGGGCTTTCTTTTTATTTTTTATTTTATTTTTTATTTTTACAGATGGCATTTTGATTCATTGTACACAAATGGGGCACAACTTTTCATTGTACACGATGTAGATCCCACCATTTGTGTAATCATACATGTACATAGGGTAACGATGTCTGTCTAGTGGTCTTTCTAATACTGACCTGTAGCTCTGCCTTCAGGGTAGGGAAGCTCCTCCTCCCTTCTGGGTTCCATTTCTGATGTTTCCTCTGCAGCTGAAGAGGCCTGCAGGCAGCCGGAATGGGACACTGCTCACAAGACCCCCATCTCTGCTGGACCACCAGGCTCCTGGGAGTCATTAGCCTTCTCTGTGAGTGGCCAGGCTCCCTGGGAGGGAGGGCAGTTGGGGGTGCTGGGAGAGCTGGGACCCTTCAGTCATGGGAGGGCTGTTGGACTCTGAGGCCTTTGGGAAACAAAAAGAGAGAGCTGCACTGTTAGACTTTACAAACGCAGTGTGCCTGGTAGAGCCCCAGGGTGAGTGGAAAGAGCGAAATGGCCTTTTTGTGGTGAGGAACTGGGGACCCTGGACTAGGGCAGCCTTGGCTGCATGAGGGGACCTTTGCCAGGGAGCTGGGAACACGTGAGGCAGGAGCAGGGAGAGGCAAGAGCTGCCTGGGGAGAGGGACAGAGAGGCCAAGAGCTGCTCCTGGGAGAGGGGTGAGGATGCAGCACCTCCCAGGGTCCTCAGGGCCTCAGCAGCTCTTCTGTGGAGGGGGCTCAACTGGAACCCTGGTGTCTGACCTGGAGGAAGCTCCTCTGGTCTGGGCTTCTTCCCTCCACCCTGAAATGCTCCTGGGCCCCAGTTGCAACCTTGTTTATCTCATCACTGTTCCTGGAAAAACCCTGGAAAAACAGAGGAGGTGCCCTTCAATGGAGGAAGATTGAACACACTGAGTAGTACCTGGAGCACCCGTGCCATGGAATTTTAAGAGTATTCTGAGAATTTCCAATTTCCATGACATCAGATGCATGCATTCTCATCAGCTAGAGCCAGGAAACTGAACACAGTGAAATCCATATTTCATAAAGGAGCAAGCAGCCTCTACACAGCCACGTTTTTGTGGTTGAACATGTAGAAGAAAAACAGCAGTGGCTAGCAGACTACAGGAGGTGAGATTGTGCAGGGAGATATGCAAGGGGAAAAGAGAGGATGGGAACTTAAAAGGGGAATGAAAAAATATACATTGACCTAAAAATGAGTCATGTGAGCCAAAAATCGAATCGCACTTATGACATCAGGGTCTATCATGTTTGTATAAAGAAATCAGAGAAACACTAATGAGACAATAAGAACTAGTAAAGTTTTGGTGGAAACTTTTAATTTTTAATTTTTTTTATTAATCCCAGCTACTAATGAACTTTCAGGGATTTATGAAGTTTAGTGGTTTAGAGAGCACTTGCAAAACCAGACTTATTAAAAAAACAAAAAGCTATGCAGTAGTAAAGGACTGGGTCACGATTTAAATAGGCGACTTTTTGGGACAGCAAAGTGTACACTTTCCCATTTCTACAATGTTGTTTAACTGGAGAATTGTCAAATATACAGCTTTCTTCATACGCACCAGGATTGGAGGATATCAAGAGGAAAGAGAAGAATAGGAGAGAGGGAAAAGGAAGAAAGGAGAAGGAAAGGAAGGACTTAGAAATTCTCAGTTATTGAATATGCAATCTGAGCCCAGAGAACAATAGTGATTCTCTCAAGGTCACACAGGAACTGGGAAGTTTGACATTGGTTGTTCTGTAGGCCTGACCTCTGCAGAGCTAATGAAGCAAAGCCCCTGGCAGAGGAGATGGTCAGAGGCTGTTCTTGGAAGGAGCCCTAGAACCCCTAAATTGCTCTGTATCTTTCCTGGAAGCCTGAAGTTCCACAGTTGCGTTTTTCTTTGGTTTCTGGTTGTCCCCTGCTCATTCACCCTTGCTTGGGGGAGAGTGAAGGGTGGTGACAGAGTGATGGTGAGGGTGGTGATGAAGACCTTCCCGGATCCATGATTCAGATCACAAGCCCTTTCCTGTACCTGGTTTGGAGGGGAAGTGTGGAAGGGAAGGGGAAACTGAGGACAGCTTGCTTCACACTGGAATTTCCCAGAGACACTGGTGGCTGCAGTCCTGGACTTGAGGGGACCCCCAAACTTGTTAGCAACAGCATTTCCTGAATGCTGACCTCTGTGTGCTGGCAGGGAGCTAGAGAACGTCCGGGTCACTGTGGGCCCCAGGCAGAGACACGGAGACAGTGCAGAGGGCATGGAGGAAGGCAGTTAGGGCTTCATGCATGAGTTGACAGGGAGCTGCTGGTGGCTTGGGAGCGTGGTGAGTGGGATAGGACACACCGAGGAACGAGGAATGGTGCTTTGTATCCCTGGTTGTCTGATACCGTCGCATATCAGTGACGAGTTCTGCTTCCTCCGGTGTTGAAGTATAACCCCAGAGAAGCACGCCAAGGCAAGCATGTTAAGCAGATTTTATTTAAAAGTAGTAATAGAAACTTCTCCCGAGTGGGAGAAGGAGAGCCATGGCTGGCTGATGTTCTGGAATCCCCAAGAAGTGAGCGCACCCTCCATCTTTTATAGGGTTGGGGTCTTCTTTTGTTCTGCCCCTTCCTCTGACCTTTATCTCTCCTTCCTGCCCATATGGCGGTGGTGACACAGCAAAAATGTGAGGTGGGAATGGCAGGTGGGAAGGGCCACATGGAGATTCAGGTGGGACCTGGAGGCCTTAATTAGCAACTCACTGCCTGCAGCTTTTGGGGAGGGGCAGTTGAGCAGGTAACCTTGGTGATTGGAGGACTCTGGAAGCAATGACATTCCAGTCTCCCAGGGGCGTCTCCAACTTCCCAGACTTCATTCCTCAATTTGACCAGATTCCCTGATTTCTACACTAACTGCCTGTTAAATCTGGCTTCAGTTGCATACTAGATTTTGTAGTGTGAAGTGTAAACTCCCACCCATGCCATGGCTTCTCTTCCTTCCTCAGGGTGAGCATCTTCTGTAGGTCAGAGAGCTCCTGCTGCCTCCCTTCTCTGTCTCCTTTCATCCTTGCTGACGTGGCCCACCATTCACGCTCAGGGGCAGATCCTCCCACAGGCTGAGGGCTGAACCCCCTCTGTATTTGTGGTCCCCTCTTGCAGGAAGTGGGAGTCTGGCCAGGCTGGCTGTCCAACCTTTGGCTAGCCACTCCCAGTACTCCTGTCCCCCGCAGGGGAGGACAGTTGCAGGATGACACTCCAGCAGCTGCTCAGGACCCAGAGGGATCAGACAACAGTGCAGGGAGGGGCAGAGCTCCAAGGAAGGGCAGGGAGATGGGGAGAGTGATGGGCAGCATCCTGGTCTCAAGGCCTGGCTCTGCCTGTGTTATCCAGGACAAAAGTCCACTCCCTTGGGGACCTGCTCCTCTGTCACGGGAGGGGCTTATAAAGATAACCTCTGAAGCCCTTCAAGTGTGACTTTCAGTGCTCCCACTCAGACAGGACTTTTCTATGGCCACTGCAGGCCATTGCTCTGTCTTTCTCATCCTGACCTGTCCTGAGAGGGAGTCACAGCTGGTGAGCCTACTTAGCACTCCTTGAGAGAGGAGACCCTGGCTGTCCCTGTGGTCATTTCTTCAACCTGCAAGGGAGGGAAGGAATCCTGCTCCCCAGCCTCCTCCACCTGCCCTTTTGTCTTCTCTGCCTCTGCTCCTGAGGGGGATCTCAAGGCTGGTGTCCTCAGATCTCCTGCCCAAGGACATCTCCTTCCTCACATCCTGGGCAAATGTGGTCTGCAAACCTTGCTTAGGAGGCCATGTTGCTGCTGTGCCCTATAGAAGAGGCTCATGAAAACCCCTGCCAGACCTTTGAAGTGCCTGTTTGGCATAAAACACTAGCTGCTCTCTGAATGGCCCCTCTAACAATGCTGGCGGGGAACACAAACATTGTTGTGACCACAATTATCTCATAAAAGCCCTTAGGAAGGCCTGAAATACTGTCGTGCAGAGCATCCCATTGCCCTGTTTCCTCCACTGGGTCACAGGCTGTTTCTCTGGTACTGCATTAAATGGAGCAGTTCCAAGTACTGACGGGATTGTACTGACCCCCAGCAAGGGCTTGCTGTCCCATGTACAGAGAAACCAATACTGCACCAGGCTTTGCAGGAACAACTTCATGGCAGTTCCCCCGACAAGGAGAGAGGAGGCATGCTCGCTCCTGTCTCCCAGGGGTGAGTAGGAAGGAATTTAAGGCAGGAATGAGAAACAGAAGACCGACTGGCTGTCATCGGGGGTCTTGGTGGAATGGGCCACTCCAGGTACCCGGGTCCTGGTGGAACCTGTGGATACTCACCAAGTGCAGTTTCTGGTCTCCCTGATCCTATGCTCCCTGCTGCAGCTGTGCCTGCAGCTGGCTTCTAGTCCAGGTCCACAAGACCCTGTTCTGGTTCTCAGTTTCCAATCCTGGGAGACTTTGGCCCCTCTCAGCTCTGGAGGTCTGCAGCCGCACCCTGAGAAAGCAGCTTGCATAAGAGTTTTTAGAAAGAGGGAAGTTGCAGTGCATGGCCTGATTTCAATACCCAAATGACACATTAAACATGCTGAACTCTGGGTGGGCTGATGACCAAAATGAAAGGATACTTTTATTTTGCTCCTTGGTCGATGAGGGGACCAGAGGATATCACAGCTCTTCCAAGAGAGAATCAGTGTCCCCTCTGCAGGCCAGTGGGAAGGTGGGGAGGCATTTATGAATAGTTGCTGGGCTCACAGTGGCATGTTTCTGGGTACTTGTCATTTCTAGAGCTTACCTGAGGGACGGGGCACACCTACTGTCACTTGAAAACTCCACAACTTGGACAGTTGTTTTCAACGTAACATATAACACTTCTGTATTACAGAGTAACTCAAGAAAGGGCAAGATGGGCACCAGAGTTGATGACATAAAATTGAAAACCTTAGTTCAAGCCCCTCCCGGCTGCACAGGTGCCTGTGGTATTGCTGCTGGTGGCTGCTTAGCAGCGAATTTCCTTTGAAACTCCAGGCTTTGTAAACAGGACAGCTCTGGCTGCACCTGGACCCCTTGACACCAGGAGATTGACCCCACAGGATGTCTGAATCCTGTGTCCCATCCCTGTCCTCAGGAGGAGACCCTGAGAGGAGCAGCTGGAGGGGAGGAAGGGATGCCAGCCTGGAGCTGGGAATGTCTGCTTCTGACCCAGGTGTGCTGGGGCAGTGGTGCTCACCGTGACAAGGACACCAGCCGATGTTAACAGCACAGTTATTGAATACTGTGCCAAAGTTTCCTCTGCTTAAATCCAAAGAACAGTTCAATGAAGTAAGCACCGTGACTTCCATTTCACAGATGACAAAGCTTAAGCCAGAGAGGTTAAGTACCTGTTCAAGTTCACACAGCCAGGAGTTGGGGACCTAGACTAAACTCAGATTTCCCTGATGTAAAGTCCAGTCTTATAACCACTCTGTTATACCATCCAGCTGTGTAACCTAGCTGACACCCAAATAATCTTAGGTTGATCAAAATCTAAACATAAGTATTGAAACCACAAAAGAACTTGAAAAAAATCTACAAGAAATGAGACACATACTTTTGAAGTGAGGGCTATCCTTCCAAGCAAGATATGAAACCAATAAATACTAAGACATTTGATACCTTTGACTTCATGAAACAACATTTTGGCTGCTGGGAAAAATAAACTAATTGATTTAATGGAATTCATATCAAAATTCCAATGATATTTTCACAGAAATAGAAAAAACATCTAAATTTGTATGGAATCAGAAAAGCCAGCAAATAGCAAAGGCAGAAAGAACAACACTGGATGTGTCACACTCCCTGATTTCAAAATACAGTGGGATTGCAATCAAAACAGCAGGGACTCACATAGAAACAGACAGACTGACCAATGGAAAAAGAGAAATTCCATAAACCAACCCAAGTGTTTACAGTCAGTTGATTGGATGTTGGACAGATGTGCTAAGAATATGCAACAGGGAACGACAGTGGCTTCAGTAAGTGCATTTGGGAAAGTGGGATGTCCACATGCAGAGGAATAAAATTCCACCATCTCACCTCACATGCAAAAATCAACTCCAAATGGATGAAAGACTCTAGCATAAGACTTGGAAGTATAAAGGCTCTAGAAGAAAACAAAAGGGAAAAGTTCCATGAGCTTGGGTGGTAATTTCTCTGTTAGGATTCCCAAAGCAAAGACACCAAAAGCAAAAACTGGTAGAATTGCATCAGTGAAAACTTCTGCACAGCAAAGGAAGCAACAGAGTGGAGAGACAGCCTGTGTCTTGGGAGAGAATATTAGCAGATCATAGATCTGTTAAGGGGCAATATCCAACATGTTGAAGAACTTGAGTAATGCAATAGCAAGGAAACAAGGGACTGGATTAAAAGATTTGTACAGATAATTCTCAAAGTAGAGAAATGAATAGCCAACAGATCTACATAAATATGCTCAACATCTCTCATCATCGGGGAAATGAGAACTTAAATCGCAGTGAGATGTTGCTCCCTTCTGTTCGCGTGGCTATCATCACAGTGATGAATGATAACAGGCACTGGCAAAGATGGGCAGAAAAGGGAGCCCTCAGACTCTGTTGGTGGGGGTGTAAGTTAGTGTAGTTGTTTTGAAGAAATGGAGGGTCCTCAGAAACTAAAGCCAAGCCTCCCATATGACCCGGCTCCCCACTTCTGGGCCAAACCCATTGGAGATAGCCTGTGGAGGGTGTTTCTGCATCGCCATGCTCACTGCAGCGCTGTTCCCAACAGCTGAGTCATGGAGGCCACCCAAGTGACCGTGAATGGGTGAGTGGGAAGGCAGACGTGGCCTGAGTGCACGGGAGATGTTGTGGACACTGAGGAGTGAGGGACCTGACACCAGGGGGATCCACCAACTTGGGGAGAGGACTGAGTGTGGCTCACCCAGGAAGAGCCTGGGCTTCTGAAAGGAGGAATTGTCCTTCCTCAAGGACAAGTTGGTTGTGATGCACTTTCTCCTGGTGGGTTCCATCCTACCTGGTCTCCAGGAAGAAGAGAGGGTCCCCAGGTTCACCAGGGTTGTGCCTCATGGGAGTGGCAGGGTTGAAGGAGGCAGGGTGGAGGCCACCATGCCTACTGCTCAGGGCTGGCAGCCACTAAGGAAGGCTGGAGGGGCCGCCAAAGACTGTTCAGGGACATTCTCCCTTGGTGGCAGGGACATGATTCACCTAACATTCCCACTGTTCCCCCACATTTTCAGTCCCTAGCATCATCTGGTCACAAAACACAAAAATAGATTGGTCCCCCTTGCACTGCTCCAGGGAAAAAATAGGTGTGAGTCTCCTGCCTCCCTTCCCTGCTATGGGACCTTAGGAGGCAGGAGGATGCTGTGGACTTCCCAGCCTCAGCGTTAGGGTGGTGGAGCCCACACCTATGTGCAGCACGACCCCTCCCACACTGTCTCTCATGTAATATGAATGAGATGTGAACTTCCTGTCCTAAGTCTCAGAGAATCATAATTGATTTCACATCATGACCAATACAATCTGACTAATACACTTTCTAGAGGAAGGGGAAGGGGAAGCTCCTTCAGGGAATGTATTAATTATGTTGAGTGACCTGTTGCCCCATAACTGACTGCCCTAAAGCAACATTGTGCACTATCTCTCAGGTCCTGGGGGTCAGCATCCAGGTCTTCTGTCCCCGGGTCTTACAGGACGAGATCAAGATGTCTCTGGGTGTCATCATCTCAAGGCTGCACTGGGAAGCTTCTGCTCCACGCTCATCCTGTGGACAGGCTGCAGGTCCCTGTGGCTGCTGGCTGAAGGCCCAGTTCCTCACTGGCTATTGGCCTGGGGCTGCCCTCAGACCTTGTCACGTGGGTTTCTCCACAAGGCAGCTGCCATCATGGCAGCTGGCTTCATCAGAGTGAGCAGGAGAGAGGGTGGAGGAGAGGGAGCCTGAGTGAGCCAGGAGGAAACCATTGTCTGGTATAAGATGGTCATATTAAGTGAAACACCATCACTTTTGCTATCAGAAGCCAGTCTCCTGGTGCACACTTCTGGGGGAGCAGATTACACACAGGTGTGAACACTAGGAGGGGGATCATTGGGAGACATTTTAGGAGCCACCTCCCACACTTACACACCTAGCATGTGCCAGACGATGTGCTAGGAGCTTTCAATTCATGGTCTCTTTTACTTCATATCATCATCTCAAGACAGATAAGGAAACTGAAGGTTAGTCCAGTGAAGAAACCCACCCAGAAATACACTTCAGTGGAACTAGGCTTGATCCCAGAATTGGCTTCTATTCCCTGTAAAAGGCTGGGATCAGGGAAAGGTGCTGGACGGATTTGTTAAGAAGAAAATTTTTGTTTCACTTGTTCTCCTTAAGGACATATCCATGCTCTCGTTCCCAAAGCCCTAGGTGCCTGCAGCACTTTAACCAAGAGCTCTGGAGCTCATGGTTCTGGAAACCACACTTACCTGAAGGCAATCCGAGGAGGTTCTGTCTGGTTGCGTGTGATCCAGGAGCCAGGAGAAGATCCCAATGTATTGGGGACCTCCTGGGGCGTTGGCACTGAGTCAGAGTCTACGTACATACTGAGAATCCAGAATGGGAAAGAAGACCCAGAATGGTTCAG
Source organism: Glaucomys volans (assembly GCA_020662805.1). Lineage (NCBI taxonomy): Eukaryota > Metazoa > Chordata > Mammalia > Rodentia > Sciuridae > Glaucomys > Glaucomys volans. The sequence continues at coordinate 19,086 of JAJEJO010025344.1, forward strand.
CCTTTGGGACAAGTACAAGCAGAGGGTCCAGGTGCCCAACATGACATCCCTGAGGATTCACAATTTGACCTCACAGGACAGCGGGCAGTACTGGGCCCAGTTAAGATTTCATACAGGAAGAGAAAGTAAACAATTTTTCCACCTCGTTGTTCATGGTAAGAGACACCCTCACCCTAATCCCATGGCCTACCTCCTTCTTTTGTGTCTGGAGTCTCTTTGACCACATGTTGGTGGATCCTCTTCAGGTACCAACACATCAGATATTCATCACACACAGCAGAGCTGAGATTTTATATCAGGGAGAAAAATCAGAGCTGTGTTTAGGGGGACAAAATGGAAGTTTGGCAATTTTTACAGTAACATTTACTGTTCTTTACAAGACTAAATTTACAGCTTTTGTATATTAGTTTCCTTTTATGTTTTAACAATGCATCATTATGGTTTAAAACAACACAAATTTGTGTTCTTAATATGCTGCAGGTCAGAAATCAGACATGATTGTCTTGGGCTAAAATCCAAGTGTGAACAGAGCTGCATTTTTTTCTGCAGGATCCAGGGGGAAATCCATTTTCTTGCTTTTCCCGTGGTCGAGAGGCTGCCAGCATCCCATGACTGTGTCCCCGTCCTCTACCCAAGCTAGAAGTGGTGGGTGGAGTCAGTCATGCATTGCATTGCTCACACCTGCTCTCTGCCTTCCTTCTTCCAATTCTTTTTTTTTTTTTTTTTTGCTACCAGGAATTGAACCCTGGGGTGAATAACCACTGAGATACATCCCCAGGCCTTTTTAACTATTTTTGTATTTTTGAAAGAGGATCTCACTAAGTTGCCGAAGCTGGCTTTGAACTTGCAATCCTCCTATCTCAGCCTCCTGAGCTGCTGGGATGGCAGGTGTGTGCCACTATGCCTGGCTTCCTCTTCCACTTTTAAGAATCCTTGTGATTATTCCAGGACTGCCCAGATAATCCTATTTAAAGCTCAGCTCTTTTCCTCAGAACCTAGCATATTCACAGGTTCTAAGGATAAAGATGTGGCCATCAGTGGGGACAAGATTCTTCTCCCACATTTGGAATCCACATATATCTAGCTCACCATCCCCAATCCTTGCAGTGAGTGGCCAGTGAGAGGACAGCCTCCCTCACACAGGACTCCACAAACCCTGCTCTGCAATCCTTGATAGGGTAGGAGAGAGGTTATGATGCTGAATATTTTAGGAAATCCATTGGCCGACTCTTGGATCCTTACAGTCCCTCTCTGCATAGGGAAGCACCTGCTGTGGGGAGAGTGGATTTGCAGTTGGAGGTCTCTCTGTGATTTCCAAGACTAGCCTGTGAATCTGACTCTTCTCTTCAGTCTGGACCAGCCATTCAGCGTCAGTTTCTAACTATTTGCAGAGGTGTCATCTCTAGTTAAGCCACTGTATCTCCCACAATGCCTCTTCTGAGCACCGGGCTTGTCTCTGTCCTCCCAGAGCTGGCCTGGTGTCCTGCCCCAATAGGGCTGTGCTGTCCCAGGCATGGTCTCAACTGAAGGCACAGGGCAAAGGACCCTGGCCCCAATCTAGCTCTATGTCTCACCCTTCCTCCTCTTTCAAAAGACCCTATTTCTTGAAATATGATCCCTGGGAAGTAGGATTCTGCCATCATTTTTGTGGGAAAAAAGAATTTGAAGACTTGCATAATCAACTGAAATCACAGGAGGCTTGCAAAGTGACTCCTGCCACTTGGTCAATATGTAGCTTTGGGGAAATTGTATTTTATTTGTCAAGTGCTCCCAACTTCCTCACAGGGGGTTCCTGTGCTTCAGTGAGATGGTGGGTGGAATGTGTGGCATGTGTGAGGCTCTCTTCTTTGTCCCCTTCTTCCTCAGATCCTGTGCCCCCTGCC
>JAJEJO010025347.1:0-13080 GCA_020662805.1 Glaucomys volans
AGGAGATGGTCATCAGTTGTCTGCAGTGAGTGAAACCAGCAGTGTGTGGGTTTGCTGATGTGTTCACTGTGTTGCAGGTGTTTTACTGGAACTTGGCCTGGAAAAGGAGCCCATGACCAAGCAGCAGGTGGAGCAGTACGTTCTGAAGCTAGACGCAGAGGCGCAGACGAAATTTAAGGCCTTTCTGCAAAACTCCTTCCAGAATCCACATACGCTCTTTGTGCTAATCCATGATCATGCCCACTGGGATCTTGTGAGGTCAGACCATGTGGTCTTTGACAGTTGACGTGTTCAGCATTTGAAATATGGATGACAATTGGGGCCAAGGGAAAAAGTCTTAAAAAAGACAGAGGGTACTGGGGCTTGTTCTGTGTAGGCAAGTGCTTTCCAGAATCTTAGAGCAGGGCATTATCTTGGGGATCACCTAGTGCAGCCTCTGAAATTGACCACTGTGGAAGCTGAGGGCTGGAAAGGAGAGACATCAGCCCGGAGTCGGGGCTGGGTCAGGGGTTAGTGGCAGAGCAGGCCTGCAGTCAGGGCTCTGAATTGCAGCCTCACACATTTTCTCCCTGACTCACTGGCAACAGCAGCCCCTTGGTGTATGCTGGGAAAAGGGTCCTCATGGCCAGGACCTGGAGGTTCACATGGGTCAAGGTTCATAACCCATCATCTGGCCATGGGTTTGTCAAATTTGATCATTCTGAAATGACAGCAAAAGCTGTCTGTGAATCTTCCTTTTGGGGGTAGATTTCTCAGAGTAGCTTCCTGCCACCCAAAGGATGACGCACTGAGTTTCTCTCACCCCTGGAGAATGCTGAGGCCATTTCTCACAGCCACGCCAAGCTGGGCCTGTCTTCCAGACCCCTGGCCCGAAGCGTCCAGTTTCTGTCCCAGTAGTGATCTCTTCTCAGTGTGGCCTGGCATTTGCCATTTTCTCTCCTCTGTGGATCATTTCCACTCAGTAGGACTTTAGGAGGCTCAGCTGGCCCCTGATCCTCTTTCCGTCCGCACCTGCATTGCCACCACCTCCTGAAGGAGACAGCATACAGTCAAATTGGGACAAAGGTGGAAGTGTGACCCAGTGGGCACTCCTGGGTAGGAGTCTGTGTTCCAAGGTGTCTTGTAAGAATCCTCTATAGTTACTGTCCCCACCCCAGTCCACCTTTGCACAAGTAGTGAGTGTCAGGGAGTCCCTGACAGGTGTCTGAAGTCTAAGAGTTTTTCTTTTTCAAGTTGTGGGCATAAGCTTCAACTGTAGGCAAAGCGAGGGGCAAGTTATGAATCATGTAATTGCTTTATCCTTATTGGTAATGCTCTCCACTGTTTCCTTCCTTTCCCCCTCAGTAGCGCTGTTCATAACCTCTATTCTCAAAGTGACCCACCTATGGGCCTGGTGGACCGATTACTCAACTGCAGGGAGGTGAAGGAAGCCCCCAACATCGTGACCCTTCATGTGACTTCCTTCCCGTACGCGCTGCAGACGCAGCACACCCTCATCAGCCCCTACAACGAGATCCACTGGCCCGTCTCCTACAGTAACGTGAGTGCGGCTGGCTCTCGGGATGCTTGAGAGTGAAGAGGTCACATTTAGCAAAAGTCCTGACCCGTGTGGTTGGAGTGACGGGTGGGGTCCCACTCCTTGGATCTTTGATTCAGCTGAGGGTTAGTTTTCAAGCCTTCTTGGTGTTTTTGGAAACTTTCCTGAAGTCTGTCACCTGCACCCATCTCAGTAATGCAGCGGTGGGTGGCACTTTCTCCCCTCGCCCCTGAAGCTCACTGAGCAGCATTCTGGACACTTGCTTTCACGAAGGCTTGGGATAAAGATGTTGAAAATCAAGCTTTGGGGGCCGTGGGGGTTGGGTCCCTGCCGAGCACCTCTATGGTAGCTTGCAGCCTGAGAGATGGTCCTGTTTTCCCATCTCCACATCCATATGCAGCCAGACTCCTAAACTCTTTTATGGTTTTTTTCTCTTTCAGTAGACAGGGATGAACCCAGGGGTATCTACCCACTGAGCCACATCCCCAGCCCTTTATTATATTTTATTTAGAGATAGGGTCTTGCTGGGTTGCTTAGGGCCTCTGTAAGTTGCTGAGGTTGGCTTTGAACTTGCAATCCTCCTGCCTCAGCCTCCTAAGTAGCTGGGATTACAGGTGTGCACCACCATGCCTGGCAGGCTCCTAATCTCCTTCTTCAAACTGAACACACTCCCTCCAACCTGGTAGGTTTTGTTTATCACCTGCTATTTTCTCATCAAAGTGGAAGACCAAACGAGTTCTGGTAGTTGGAGAATTCTGGGTGCTTGGATTCTAGCTATTTACACAGGGAATAAGTAATCACAGAATTCTGGACTTGTTCAGAGTGCTTCAGTCATCTGAGGCACTTAAGGACACAGATGCTCACTCATCTTCAGACCTGTGGGCTCCAAACCAGGGAGGTGACAGCCACTGTTGACATGGCACTTGCCTTTGACCATGTGTGCTTCTGCCTGAGATGTGCAAGTGCAGTTGCTGGGAAGGTTTCTGATGAACCATCAGGGGAATGAGGCAGGGGTTCACTGCCTGCCTGGGACCATGACCCTGAGTCACCCAGCTGTGGGAGGGTAGGACTCAGGTGTTCGAGTTTCACTCGGCTTCCCCCAGCTATGCTTGGCTCTGAGGTTTGAGAAGCTGTGATGTTGGTTTGGGAGGAATTTTATGTCATTGTAAGATTGGTTAGATAAATGTGTTTTTCTTCCTACTGACTTTAATGACAAGAGGGTTGATTTGCCTGTTCCTAAAACCAAATTAAAATTGTGGGAAAAAAATTTTAACAAAGGAAGTTGCATGTTTAAAAAAAGAAAGAACAGATTGATTTTCCTCCCTGGTGAAGACAAGGGGGCCAACAGAATGGGAAACTCAGTGGATGGGGTGCACCATCCCCGAAGAGGTGCACTGTCCTGGAAGCGGGGCTGCAGGGTGATGTTCCTAAGGTGCCCCAATGACTGCGGTGGGCACGGTTCAGTTCAAGGTGCCCGTCAGGCTGTCCTCAGGCTGTCCTGCGTCCCTGCCCTTCCCAGCCAATGCAGCCTTTGAGTGGCTCACACTCTTGTCTGTTTCAGGGAGTCGACTTGTACCATGAGAATAAGAAGTATTTTGGACTGTCGGAGTTTATCGAATCCACCCTGTCAGGACACAGCCTTCCCTTGCTCAGATATGACAGCTCCTTTGAGGCCATGGTCACAGCGTTAGGAAAAAGGTACATGTCTCTTCAAAGTTACTAGAAGTGCTCAGCGGCTGACGGTGGAGGTGCACATAGCCGGTCCCGGAGTTCTGGGATTCCTTCTGTGTTTGAATCACATTGGGTCAGTGATGACTTGGGCATGCTGTTGCTCCAGGAAACTCTAGAGATAAGAATGGGAAGAACTATTCTGGAATGTGGGCCTGTGTGTGCACATTAGTGGTGTGCAGGACAGTGCCAGGAGGTGTGAGGGGACGAGGGTGGCCTCGTGCTGGCTTCCATCTTTATTTCAACTCGCATCATCGAGCGAGTGCTTCGTTTGTGCTCTGCATCTTATTTGGTTCTCACCTGCTCCCCGAGTCAGCTGCTATTATGTTCCCCATTTTATAAATGAAGAAACTGAGGCTCAGGCATCATAACTTTTTCCCGCCAAAGGTCTAGCAAGTGGCAGAAGCAAGGGAGAACCCAGAGAGCTGGCTGTACAGTCAGTCCTTTAACCCTGTCACAAGGGACCTCTCCTTACATATGAGGACACTGAGGGCAGAGGCTGAGTGGTGGCCAACGTCTGCAGAGTCTATGCCTCGAGAGCCAGACTGTGTCCTCTGACTGGTGATGTCCACAGAGCCTAGCCTTGTCAGTCAGCGCTGCCGGATGACATCCACAGAGCCTACACCTAGTGCTCTCTGGGCTGCCTGGCGACGTCCACAGGGCCTACGCCTTGTGAGCCAGGCCATGCTCTCTGGGCTGTCTAATGTAGAACCTGTGCCCTGACCTGTAGTGGACCTTCTCTCCCAGTGGCTCTGCCACTGGCCGTCAGCATGGGTGGCTCTGCCTCTCACCCTGCCCATGTGTCTCCCTTGCTTAGGGCTTGGGTTAGACATGCTTCTCCAGCTGTGTTCCAAGTACACTGCTCTGGCTGGAGGGGTTCCTTGGCCACATGTGCTGGAGAAACATAATGGTTAACAATAGAATTTCTTTCCATGGGAGTTCTCAGAGCTGTCTGTGCCCACGCATGCCCTTGCTGGAGAAGTCTGATCCTCTTGGGGTCAGTGTTCACCAGGATGCCCTTTGAGAAACGGAATCTCTGTGCTAACGTCAGTTCTTTGGTGCAGATGGAGATGAATGAGGCCAGTTCTCCTGCTCACGGGTTGGCCACTGACCTCTCCTGAGCTCACCGGGTGAACAAGCCCGTCGGAGCCTATACCCCATGCACCTGCTTCTGCCCCTCTGCCTGCTCCCTGGCTTCTCCTGCAGCAGGCCCAAGTCGAGTGTGGAGCGTGTGGTAGACATTGGGTTCAGAATCCGTGTTCATTACCTAATCAATCCTCCTGACAGCACAGATACTATTATCCCCATATTGTAGATGAAGAAACTGAGACCTAGGCAGGTTAGGTCACTTGCCCAGAATCACGTAAGCAGTTCATAGTGAAACTGGACCCGGACCCCAGTCACTTGACTCCAAAAGCACATAACCACTAAGCCATACTGACCAAGGTCTTCTGGCTAGTAAGAAGCCAGATTCTGACCACTGTATCCACACATTTGGGCTCTGCCCTTCATTAGTTTTAACCTTGAGCAAATCATTTAACCTGCCCAAACCTCTGTGCCCTGATCTGTAGTGAACTTTCTCTCCCAGTGGCTTCTTATGAGAGGCTCACAGGCTCAGTAGCAGGTGCGTGCGGACAGCCCGGGCTTCAGTGTCTGGGTCTGAGTCCTGGTTCTGCCCCTCTTCTGTCTTACCCTCTGCTAACCTAGAAGTGTTGCCTGGGATTACATTTATGTTTCAGGGAGTGAGAAGAGAATGTAAGCCCTAGAATGTTGGGTGTGTGCACTCACAGGAACGCCTAGGAATCATTTAGCCCAACCACAGAAGCCCAGAGAGGGAGAATGAGCTGCCCAGGTTCACCTGGCCTGTCTGTGGCCACCCGGACTGTAGCCAGGTCTGGGGTTCTTTCCACTGTGCCAGGCTACCCTGCCTAGGAATCATCTGTCTGGAGAACTCTTCCAAAACTGGTAAATGGAAGGAGACGAAGGGGAGAACACAGAGGTCACAGCCACCGTGTGCCCAGCCAGGCCGTTAGCTTACCGTGTGTCATAGACACCTGCGTGAGGCTGGGAAACCCGCTTGTGGAGGGACTACAGGTCTGACACCAACCTCTGTAACTAAAGAGTAAAATATTTAGACATCTAGCCGTTTTTTCCTGGCTTGCTGCTGTGGCGCATCCCTGTTAGGGCCAACCCCAGAGGCCTAGGGCTGGCCATGTTCCTGTGCCTGGCAGGTGGCTGCTGGTCAGGGCTGGGCTGCAGTGCCCGCCTCCCACGGGCTTGTCTTCTTGTTCCAAACCACAGCTCCCTGAGGACAGCTGACATCCAGGGACCCACACCTGCTTAAATCACTCAGCGAGTTTGACCTTTGTACACACTGGGAAGCCCTCACCACAGTCAGGACAGGGACGCACATTCCCTCCTGCCCCATGCAGTTCCTCTCTCCTGCCCTCTCCGCCCCACATGCGCATGTTTCCTAGAGTTTTATGTAAGTGGAATCGTGTGGCAGGTACTCTGTTGGTCTGGCATTCCACACTGGGGCCACATTGGTGGCTCCGTGGTTCCTGTTTGCTGGAGTTCCAGAGTACAATTCTGTTGTGTGGTGATATGTAGTTTGTTTACTTTCTGGCTAATAAGCATTTAGATTATTTCTCAGTTTTGGCTATTCTACACGAAGCTTCAGAAACATGTGCAAGGTTTGGTTTAGACATATGCTTTCATTTTTCTTGGGTAAATACCCAGGGGTAGAATGGTGGGGTTATGTGGTAGGAATATGTCAAACTATTTTATTTTGTTTAATTTATTTTTAGGTTGAACCCAGGGGTATTCAACCACTGAATTCCTTCCTTCCTTCCTTCCTTCCTTCCTTCCTTCCTTCCTTTCCTTCCTTCCTTCCTTCCTTCCTTCCTTCTTTCCTTCCTTCCTTCCTTCCTTCCTTTCCCTTTCTTTCTTTCTTTCGTTCTTTCGTTCTTTCTTTCTTTCTTGTTTTGAGACAGGTTCTTGATAAGCTGCCCAGACTGGCCTTACACTTGTGATCCTCCTGCCTCAGCCTCTGAGTACTTTGGATTGCAGGCGTGCAGCATGTAACTTTTTAACAAACTGCTAAATTACTTTCCAAAGTGATTCCTTTTATATTCCCACCAGCCGTGTGTATGAGAATTCCAGTGCTTCACATTTTCCCAGCATGTGTGTGGTCTATCTTTTTATTTAGTGTTAGCCATTCTAGTCAGTATGAAATAGTATTTCATTATAGTTTTAATTTGAATTTCTCCAGTGATTAATGGCATTTATCTGCCATTTGCGACACTTTGATGTCTCTGAGTGAATTGAAATCCTCATGACTATGAAATGATCTGAATATTCTTTGCTTCAAAATCTACTTTGTCTAAAATTAATTGAATCTCTCTGGCTTTCTTTTGGTGAATGTTAGCATAGATTATAACATCCTATCCTTCTGCTTTAAGCCCACTGTGTCTTTGTATTCTAAGTTGATGTCTTATAGTCAGTTTATAGTGGGATCTTCCTATGTATCCAGTCTGGCAATCTCTACTTTGTTGAGATATTCAGTCAATTTACATGGAGCATGGTTATTGATTGCTGGGTTTTTATCTACCATCTTGCATCTTGTACCATCTGTTTTTCATTCTCCTTCTTTTTCTGTCTCATTTAAACTCCTTGTTGTGATTTTTAGTGGTTGCTTTACAGTTATGAGATGTGTCTGACTTGTCATGGTCTGTTTCCGAGTGACAGCTTACCACTTCATGTTGTCACCTTAAAGCTCTGCGGTGCTTGCCTTTCTCCCCTCACAAGCTTTGGACTTTTTGTTATGTATGTTACAAACTTCACAATATTTTTTTTGCTTTAGTCTGTCCATAATCTTTCAGAGCTATTCAAATATGACAGAACCCCTTTTCTGTTTCCTCCCATACCCCTGCTGTGCTCCTCCCCCCTGTCGTGACCTGGTTTCTAGCTGGTGTCACTTCCTTCTCTCCAAGACGACTTCTTCTAGCATTTCTTGTCTCCTGGTGGATTCTTTCCCATTTTGTGTGTCTGAAAAAGTCTTTATTTCACTCTGCTGGGGACTAAACCCACGTTCTCATGCACACTGAGTGTGAGCCCTGCCCCAGAGCTGACCCCAGCCCAGGTTTTGCCTCATTTTTGAAAGATAAAACTCCAGTTTGAATTGTCTTTTCATTTTGCTTCTTAGTGCATTGAGGATGTAGCTTCCTTGTCTTCTGATGAGTTTGTTTAAAGCAAGCCTTCTGCTTTCTCCTCTAGGTAATGCTCCCTCCCCCGCCCCCTGCTGCTCTAAAGAAACTTCAATTTATTTCTGGTTTTAAGCAATTTGATTGAGATGTCTTTGTGTAGTCTTTATGTTTCTTGACTTGAGTTGATTGAATTTTCATCAAATATGAAAGAATTTCAGCCTTATTTTCTCAAATAAGGCTTCCCCCCACCCCCACCCTGCTACACGTATCAGGCTGCTCGATTGCTGAGCCTCCATTCATTATTTTTCCTTTCTGTTTCATTTTAGTTTTTATTGCTGCATTTTCAAGTTTATTAATTTTTTCTACAGCGTTTAGTCTGATGTCAATCTTGTGCAGTTATTTTTAATTTTATAAAGGCAGAGTAGTCTTACGACAGTTCCTAAGAGAAAAAGACCATTTCAGGCCGCACATGCATCCGTGCCTATCACAGCGATGGCCTGATGGTCTCACTGTGCTTGGTTAGTGGTCAGGGCTCGAGGGTACAAGTGACAGAAACCCAGCTTGCGCTCTCTTAGGAAAAAGGGGGATGTCTTGACTCATGAAATAAAAGGAAAGTTTGGATAAATAAATCATAGAACAGCAGGGCTGTACCTGCTTTTAGGAACAGGTAGTCAGGGGTGCAGACAGTCCCAAGAACACGCTGTCTTGTCTGTGGTGTCTCTGCTGGCTTCATCTTGTATCTTGCACACCAGCCTCCTCCTTGTGCTAAAAATATCACCCCTGGTTACTGCCAAGCCACATAATCTCCAGCTTCCAGAGAGAATTGATTTTTTTCTTATTTTGAAAAATATCAAGGAAAGACTGTTCCCCATCCTGGGTCATGTTCCCTGAACCCACTTATTGTGGCTGGCAGGGCAAGGTCATCTACGAAGACAGGGGCTTCCATGAAAACCCAGATCCACTTTGTCTTCTGTCTCAAACCTCATAATTTCCATATCTAGAAGAGGATTTGTTTTTTTTTTCATATCTCCACTTATCATGTTGAACATTTTCTCTAACTTTTTAAACATAAATGATGTAGTGACAATATTTGTTTTACTGTTCTTGTCTGCTGATACCATCATCTGCATTACTCCTGAGTCAGTTTCTATGGATCGACCCCCCACCATGTGTTTTTATTATGGGTCATATTTTCTGCTTCTTTGTATATCTGGTAATTAAAAAAAATTTTGTAGTTGTAGATGGACAGAATACCTTTATTTTATTTGTTTTATTTTTACATGGTGCTAAGGATCGAACCCAGTGCCTCACATATGCTACACAAGCACTCTACCATGGAGCTACAGCCCCAGCCCATATCTGGTAATTTTTGAGAAGATGCCAGACATTATGAATTTAAACTCGTTGGGTGTTGATGTTTCATTCCTGTTACTCTTGAGTTTTCAGTTATTTGGAAACAGTTTAATGATACTTTCAGGTCTGATCTTAAGCTTTGCTAGGCTGCATCAGAGAGGTACTTATCTAGTATTTTGTCCACCACGGAGCAAAACCCTCTGAGTAAATCCTCTACAAAGTTCCCCAGCTCAGGTCTTCCCCGTTGGTTGTGGCTACAGGAACCAGTCCTAGCCGTGTGTGAGCTTGAGGCCTTGTTAATTCTTTAGCAGTCAAAGGACTCTTTTCTTGGCCTTGGATAGTTTCCCTACATGTTTGCACTGGTTCCTCCTCATTTGAAGACTTAGGGGAGCCTTTGCAGATGTCTGGAATTCTGTATCCTTGCAGCTCTTGCCCTTCTGGGTCCTTTGTGTTGTGATGTCTGGCTGCCTTGGTTTCCTGGGGCTCTAATACCTCGCCTCTAACTTGGGGAGACCACTGAGCCTTGCCTGGGCTTCCTCTTCCTGAGCACATCCCAGAAACTCTCTTTACACAGGAGCTCACCTCATTTATGTCACATGGCTCAGAGTTCACTGACCGATGTCCTGTGTCTTGAAACACTGTGGTTTCATACGTGTTCCAGGTGGGAGGAAAGTCTGATCCCTGTTGCTCTGTCTTGGCCAAAAGTGGAAGATGCTGCTTGTCTGTAGAGCAGAACCCATTTTGCACACTGCTCTCTCACTTTCTTTCAGGGTATTGTTCGGCTAGGGTACCAGGACAGGGCAGAATAGTGCCTGGGCCACCATGTCCCTTTCATGCAAGAATCCTGGGGCCAACTATCCTTTCCTGAGACAACAGTGCAAGTGGCATGCTTGCCAGGCCAGCCCTGCAGTTGAGGTGCTAAGGCTGGCATGAAGGAAAGGAGGAGGCTGGGCAGGGAGAAGGAGCAGGTGATGGCATAGGAGTGCCAGGGGTGCTGTCAGAGATGCTGTGCAAGATGAGCTGGCTGCCCTGGAAGAACACACAGGGTGGCCCTCCATGGTGTGGCTCCTGGGGACTTATTCCAGCTAAAAAAACCCACAAGAGCATCAGGTATAAACTGGACGTCAGTTTACTTATTTCTGTTGGGATACAGTGATCTGCAGTGACCTGGGTTTTCCAATGGTACCTGGGGGTCTTTTACTGACACTAGTACTGCATGTGGTCATAGGAGCAGCTGCCACCATGTGTCCAAAGCAAAAGCTGGGCCTTTTGGTTCGACAGCATGTGTGCTGATATGTGATTGACCCATCAATTTAAATCAGGCTTATTCACCTTTCAGAGACCTCACTGTAATTGACAGGAGCACAGCGGTGCCTTTAGGACCGTCCCCCAAACCTGGGGGTTGTGGTAGCTGCATTTGCACATCAATTGCTGGTGGTCCTCTTCCTAGTGGGCACCTGGGGCAAATTCCCTCCCTTCTCAGGGACCTCTACCGTCAGCTGATGGTACTTGACAGGAGTTTGTTTCGTACATTGGTCTGTCAGGCAGTGAAGATGCCTTTGGAGCAGCTACAAAGAGCCAAGTGGGAAAACTCAAAAGAAACCTAGGCCGCAGCTCCCCAGCCGCAGGAAGCAGCTCGTCCTGGGTGGCAGGTTCCCCAGGGCCGGCTCTCGGCGCACCCTTGCCTGGGCTGGGGACCCTGGCCGAGGCTGGCGGCTGCGGCCTGGGCTCAGGCCTGGTCTCTCTGTTCCGCAGGTTCCCCCGCCTGCACAGCGCGGTGATCAGGACCTTTGTTCTCGTGCAGCACTACGCGGCCGCCTTGATGGCCGTCAGCGGCCTCCCGCAGATGAAGAACCACACGTCGGTGGAGACACTGGAGATCACGCAGAACCTCCTGAACGCCCCGAAGCAGTGTCCCTGTGGCCACGGGCTCATGGTCCTGCTGCGGGTGCCCTGCTCGCCCCTGGCGGCCGTGGCCTACGAGCGGCTGGCCCATGTGCGGGCGCGGCTGGCCCTGGAGGACCACTTCGAGATCATCCTGGGCAACCCCAGCTCGGGCATCACCGTGGGGAAGCACTTCGTGAAGCAGCTCAAGGTGGGCATGGTGCTCAGGGCAGGAGGACACGAGGGTGGGAGGTAGCCGCAGGGACTGGGCTTCTGGAGGGGTGGCAGCAGGCCCTTGGGGATGGCCAGTGTAGCCTCCTCCACCTCCTCTGCCTCCCTTCCCTCCCCCGAGGTGCCCCTGTGTGCCCCCAGCCCAGGCTCAGCCCTCCAGGTTGCAGCCCACTTTTCTTTCTCCCTGAGAGTGCATCCGTCTTGTGCTCATGGCCTCAGAACTAAGTGTGTGTCCCTTCTGTAAGCGCTAAAAGGAAAACGGAGGCAGACCTCGACGGATTCAGAGAAGCCTTTATTCCTTCGCAGATTCGGGTGTCATTCAGGTCCACTTTCTGGAAGGGAAAATGGCCCTCAGTTACAGAGGAGGTTTTGGTTTTATAGGGTACAATGATGTCATCATTGGGAACAGTCTTGACAGTCAGGGGCTAGTTGAACAGGTTAAAACCTTAATTGAGGAAGGCAATTGTAAACAGTTGAAACTCATTGTTGTCTGGGGAGATAAGAATCCAGATCCCAGGGATGAGTACTCAAATCTTGCCCATTGGTGTTAGCTGTGCTTCTGTTTAGGACTGATTAGCCATGGGGGAAGGCCATGGTTTAGGACCCAGCATTCAGGATCTGCCCCTTTCCCCCAGGGCCCATTGTTATCAGGAGTGCACTGGGAGAGGTTTAATGGCTGACCAGTTTCCTTTCCCACTGCTCCAGCCACACCGTCCCTCCATTTTCTTGGGGAGTTATTTTATAGGAATATTATTTTCCATAACCCTTCACCTTCCCTCTTTAGGAAGCCACCACCCCTACACCTGGGGCCAGGTCCCATCCCATCATCCAGCACCTCCCCAGCAGGGCAGAGGCAGAGTCCACTCCACCCGTCTTGGCCACCAAAGCCCAGCACAGTGCCTGGCCCTTGGTGGGTTCTCACTAACCCTGTGTCAGCATGCAAAGGGTCAGGGAAGGACTTGAGGGAACAAATGAGTGGAAATGTGGACACCAGGAGAGAACACAGGCTGTGTGCCTGCTCCCAGAGGATCAGTCAGTCTACAGATGCCTCTGGAACACTCATAGCTCATAGAGCATTCACACCTAACTGAAAGCACTTAGCTCACAAAGTGCTTATTTGCAGTAAAAAGAACTTCCCTTTTTATTAGAGGACAGACGTGATAAGTCAGTGGGAGGACCTCAGGTTCCCCTGGGACTGGGCCAGTTGGAAGGTAGCAACTTGTGGCTTTCTTTTCAATATCTGCAGATGTGGCAGAAAATTGAGGATGCAGAGTGGAGGCCTCAGACTTACCTGGAATTGGAGGGCCTGCCGTGCATCCTGATCTTTAGCGGGATGGACCCGCATGGGGAGTCCTTGCCCAGGTGAGTGCTGGGGCTCAGCCTGGGCCTGCAGCTGGGGAGGAGCCAGGCTGGCTGGCAGGCCACCTCCAGGTGGTGTGGTCACACTCCTAGTCCTTGTGATTGTGTCTCTACAGCAGTTTTCCAGCAGAGGGCAGTGTGGTGGGTCTGAGGTGTGGAGAGCCTTTCCCAGTTCCTATGGGGCTGGTAGGGGGCACCACTGGGCTGGTGGGGGGTTGTTGCTAGGCTCTGGGGGGAGGGCCTGTAGACAGACTTGGGGCTTAGTGCCTCCTGAGCTCAGTTGAAGGTCATTACGGGGGGCGGGGGGGGGGCAGTTCCATGTAGCCTAGGGTGGCATCATCTCAGGGGTGGGGCTAGACTGCTATGCCAGCAGGTCACTCCTGATGTAGGAGAGAAGGGACAGTGACGCTGCTCAGGAAGGGGCAGTCGTTCTGATGTAGAATGGAATGTCTCTGTAGCTATCTCCACTTGGCAACTCCCAGGGGCTTCTAGGCCTCAACAGCCACACACTCAGGATGCAAGGTCACCGGGCCTCCCAGTGACTCCCTGACTTCATGCCTTCATATCCTCAGTATCCAGCAAACCCTTCTGGCATGTGTTAAATGTGGATTGAGTGATTAAACATCCACTTACTACATTTTATCTTCAGAACAGTGGTTCATATTCATTCCCATCTTTCAGATGAAAATAAAAACCAGAGCCTTGGAGGAATTGCAAAGCTGGTCCAAGTTTCCCTCCCTGGGAAGTGGCAGGGCTGAGGTTCAAGCCCCACTTCCATCTGAC
>JAJEJO010025348.1:0-17428 GCA_020662805.1 Glaucomys volans
TAGAGAAGAGCCCTGACAATTAATCTGTAGCTAAATAACAGATAATATCTTGGATTGATACTCCTATCACAAAACTATAGGTAAAATATATTGATGATGCAAACATCTAATAACATTATGATGTGTCAGACTGTGTTGTGTGAATTCCATTTATTCTCCCATTTAATCTAGCATTGTGAACATAAGTATGTGGTTACCTCAATTTACAAAAGAGGAAACAGGTTTATAGTTGTTAAGAGCTCATTTCATAATCATTCTGCTGGTGTGTAAGAGTTTATCCTCAAGTCCAGGCCATGTGACCTAGCTCCTCTATCCAATTAGACCACTGTACATCATTGGCCGTCCTTGTAGGACAGGGCCTAAAGTCACTTATATCTCTCAATCTGGTGAAGTTTTGGAAGGATTAAAATACCACGCTAAGCTGTGAGGAGATTTCATGAGCTCATACTGCAATGGTGAAGGCTACACTATTATGGGAACACTGACAAAGTCAACCTAGGGAAAACCTAGCCTGGTATAAATTCCTCTCCAGCCATACAGTCCAGGTACCAATGAGCAATCAGGCTCCTTGCCCCAAGGCTTAGTGGTGCCCATTCCTAGCTCTTTCCTCCTCTGAGAATCCTTTCCATATTATGGCCCCAGTTCTGGTCCATATTTTGGATGTTTTGTTTTGAGTTTCAGTTCTGTGCTCCAGAATGACACCACGTTGTCTACTTCTTACTGCACACTAATGTCTCAGAAAATTTCTTATATCCTCTCTTGCCAGGTAGTATAATCTAGGCCATAGTTTCTACGGGAAGTGAGAAGAAGCAGACTTCCCTATGTTTCTTTGGCGAAATAGCATTGTCCTCATTCTTGAGACCTCAAATGTAATAGCATGCATATTTCTGCAGTGGGAAAACCTGTTGTTGCATTTACACTGGAGTTTCTGCTGTATTGATCCTTTAGGGTTTTTTTTTTTTTTTTTATACCAAATTGGGTCATTACAAGCCCAGCTAGTGGTATGGGGTAGAGTCAGATCTAGGGTTGCAAAATAAGATTGCACCCTGAAGTGCTGGGTGGAGATGTTGGAACTTTCAGGCACAGAATATACCAACTTAAGAAAGCAAAAGTGCACTTGGGGTCATACAGGAATGAGCATGGAACATTCAGGAATGAGCATGGAACAAACTGTAGCAAGAGTGTGAAACCAGATCATGTGAGTAGAGAATCAGGTCTGAGCATCAGGACTCTGAGAGACAGTCGTGAAAAAACCTTAGGAATAGTCACAAGGGGTTACACTGCCATTTATTAATGAAAATGTTTCTAAACAACTTACTGCCTCTTTCCATATTCCAAAGAGATCTGTGGTGTTTATCTTATACTCCTTTTAAAGATGGAAATTTGAGATTTAAGAAGGTTAGGTATTTTATCTAATGTCCCAGAGCTGAAGAGTGGCAGAGATTTAGAGGTAAATTTTGTCAGATTCCAGAACAAATTCATATTCTAGATACTTTGAGGGCAGTACTTCAATATTATCCCTAGAAACTAATTTGATCTCCAAAACTAAGGAACTGATGGACCAGAGGTTACTGATGTGTTGCCAGTTGTATTTTCTTTCTTTCTTTTTTTTTCTAATGGTTTTGCTTAGGTTCCTGAGGTCTTGAATGGCCAAGAGAGATAGAGCTAGAACTATAGGAGCTCACACATATGTATAAAGGGTTGCACCTAGGTCTTGACCTGGGTTTAGATGGTCAAGTCAGGGCTCCTTGGTTCTTGCAAATAGCCATCAATTCCCTTATCCTGCAATTCCTTGCTATTTTACTCCCCTTATCAGATTTGTCTCTCCTGCCCTCACAACATATTTGCAGCAATTTGAGAAGATTCATATGTTTTTCTCTGTCCCTCCCAGCTTATAATTCCACAGGGCATGTTCTAAAAATAAAATAAAGTGATTCTGAAGTAGGAGTGTTCATGAGCTCAGAGCTAAGCTTCTGGGGAGCTCCAGGCAATCAACCAAAGATTGTAGAGAATTGGGATCTCCTTCCTTAACCTGTACAGACTGCAACCGGGGTCTGTAATGCTGTATGACTTGCTCAGGGTCTCTGGACCCCCATTTTTATTAAAGACAACATGAAGACTTAGTGAGCATCAAAGCAGATAATGTTCACATACTCCCTAGATCCCCTGGCTGTTTTGACTTGGGAATCACTGTAAAATCCTCTGGGGCAGGAGGTTGTCAGGAAGAGAGGCTATGCAGCATGGAGAGCTGGCAGTTCTGGGCAGACTATGGAGAAGTCAATTGTGATCACATGGGAACATTAGAATAACCAGAGCTTTCCAAAGGTAAAAGAGCCCACTTTGGAAGGGAATGTCTCATCAGTGGGGTGAGGCTGGAGGCACATAGGGCATGGCTTGTGTCCTGAAAATTTGGCTCTTGGGCAGGCTGAGATATCAATAACAGATCTGCAGTGTCAGGGACAAAGCCAGACTCAGGTGAGGATGGGACCCTGGAAGTAAGTGGTCTGTGATCCTGACTATGAAGACAGTTGCCCATTAGTCTAGTCTTTTCCTCTTTGTGGAGTCATTACTATACAGACTGGTATTAGAGGAAGGCGGTGGTAGTTCTCCAGCATTAGGAATCTGAGTCCTGGTATTAATCCCTCTTAGCAGGGAATGAAAGGCCAAATTAAACAAAACTGGATATTTGATAGCAGCTGAAGGATTAGGCCCAGCTTCACTTTCTTGGCAGAATGTTAGGTCAAGTCATAGACTTAACCAAAGGGCCCTGAGGTCCAGGTAAAAAGCCAGGGTTCTGGGGAACTAGAAAGACTATGTGCTCTAGACACAAATGGTATAGGAGAACTTTGGAAGCAGTGTTGGGGCAGGGAGGAGTCCTTTGCACAGGCTCCCTCCAAGGACATGAGGCTCCTCTGGGGGGCCACTGAGACCCTGAAAAGAAAGGACCTGAGTGTCTACACCAAATGAGGTTGGATGAGCAGGAGATGACTGTTCAAGCAAGGGCTGGGTGAGCCTGTTAGGCACAAGCCTGTTCTAGGCATGAGGTCGCAAAGTAAATAAAAATAACATATAAGTCAGAGTTCCCCAGAAAACCTGAACCAATAGGGAATATACACATATGTAGAAAGAGATTTACTCCTAGGGATTGGCGTTATGCAATTTTGGAGAATGAGAATGTCTCACTCTCTGCCATCTGCAAACTGGAGGCCTGTGAAAGTTAGTGTTATTTATTCTATGTTGAAGGCCCAAGAACCAGGAGCACTGGTCAGGAGAAGGCTGTCCCAGTCCAAATAAAGATTAAATTCCTCCTTCTTTCTGCCTTTTTGTTTTACTCAAGTCCTCTGTGGATTAGATGAACATCTGCCTTGGTGAGTGTGATCTCCTTTTTTTCAGTCTACCAATTCAAATGCTGATCTGCTTTAGAAACATTCTCACTGACACACCCACAATGTGTTACTAGCTATCTCAGTATCCCTTAACACAAATTGATGCACGAAATTGACTGTTGTACCTGACATGCTGTCTCTGTGCTCAAGTAGCTCACACTCTGTCAGTGCCCGTGGGATTGAGACAGGATATTACCATGCAGACATATTAAAATGAGCTATGACAAATTAAAGAAAGAGTAAAAAAGGGGGGTGGCAAGAGAGGGTGTAATGGATGGGATGGCTTTAGATTTTTAAGGAGGATTGCTCAGCCACTCTGAGGAGGTAATATTTGAACTGGGATCTATATAATGAGGAAAAGGCTGCATTCTATGTCATGGGGTGCACAGAATAGATCTGTCAATGAAATAACTCTGATGGTAAATGATCAATAAAATATGCTTATCGACCCCTTTCTTAGTACCTTAAGTCTTTTGTTGTTATTATATTGACTATAATTACTATAATGCCAGAAAGCAAATGTGTGAATAAGGGTCCAGAGGGAAAGGCCTCCAAATCTGGAAGGGGACATGGATTGTAGCACTGATGAAGCCAGCAAACAGGATGTTGTGACCCGTGACATTTGAGAGCCCTGTAACAGATCTTATGGGTCAGGCCAGACCTGGGTGTTGTCCTCAAAAGCCACTGGAAAATTTTGGTAGCAATGGGACACACTCACACTTGTCTTTTAGGAAAAGTATCAGTCATCTCTCTTGCCCTCTTCTGCACACAGCACTGGAGGTGGGGAGGGTGAGTGAAAGGGAGCAAGGGGGAGAGGCACCAGGATGGAATAGTGGAGCTGTCAGTGACAGAGATATTTTTGAATAACACGAAGAGAATGCGGGAATTGGTTGGATATGGAGGGCTAAGGGACTGGGGCAATGGAAAGGTAGGGCATGCCTCTCCCACACCTTCCACACCTCCCATAAACTATGCTGCAAGGAAGAAAGACCACCGAAGCAGGGTTTGGTGAACCTGCTGCAGATGTTGAGCAGGTGACTTGCCATGCAGTATTCTTTTCTGTCAAATGGGATATTTTCTTGCCTTAAGTAGAAGTGTAATCTGAGAACTGAGTCAGATGACAGGTATGAAAAGCACTTTGGAAATTGTAAAACATTTTTCAAATGTGAGGTGCTATTTTTATTACCCTTGGTTTCCCTGTATAGAATGTGACCCAATAACTGAATGACAGTGTCTGGCTGTTCTGGAAGGACCACTGAAGGAGGAGATGGGAGGCTCTGAGCTTCACCTGCCCAGGGCCCTGCAGAAGGCCTGAGCAAGCCTCCCAGGGGACCACTTTTTCCAACAATGCCCCTAATGTATCTCTCATTTAAGATGATTTGCTAGACAAAGCTGTGTACATCATCAGAGAAGAGGCAGGCAGCCTCAGATGATTCAGTGGCGGGAAGGAAATAATCCCCATCGATTCTAATGGGAGCTAAGACGGCAATGACATGATTACCATCCATCCTTCCATTATTAAGCTGCGCGGGGCAGCTGTCTCCTGATGCATACAGACGCTCCCAGCAGGGGCATTCGCTGTGCAGAGCATTAACAAGAACTTAAGATAAATTCCTCCTCATTGGGCTTTGCAAATGAAAACCTATTTAGGGCTAGGCTGGGCAGGCTGC
The DNA here is from genome assembly GCA_020662805.1 of Glaucomys volans. Classification (NCBI taxonomy): domain Eukaryota; kingdom Metazoa; phylum Chordata; class Mammalia; order Rodentia; family Sciuridae; genus Glaucomys; species Glaucomys volans. The sequence continues at coordinate 5,057 of JAJEJO010025348.1, forward strand.
ACTGTGGAAGTCACTGCACTTGTAGCTGATTTCCTTCTTTACTTTCCTCTCTTTTTATTCCCCCTCCTCCTTCTGAGCATCTGGTTTCACTATCTCTTACTGTAAAATCAGAAAGGAGTGCCTGAGGTATGCACCTAATGCATTTGGAGTTTCCAGTTTACCCAAGGGAGCCCTCTGTGGGAACACCAAGCACCACATGCAGGTGATGGGTGCCATTGGTGAGAATGGTGGGAAGCCTACAGTCGTACCCCTCCCACTTCTGCGCCTTGCAGTGTGACTGTTCAGGTTGACAACATGACTCCTCCTATTGTTGCAATAATGATGCATTTGCTTGTGTGTGGGCATGTGTGCACACGTGCATGCGCATGTGTGTACTGTTGCCAAACAAGACCTCCTGTCCTTTCACCCCAGTTGAGTTTCTGGAGGACTTGATCTGAATGCAGCAGTTCTATGTACATGAATACCCTAAGGTTCCCAGGCAGTGTGCAAACACTGACAAACTCCCTTGCTGTGAAGGACGTTACATCAAGCCTTCTATAAGAGCCACAACAAAAGAACTCCAAGCCTCCAATCCTAAATTTCATAGGTAGCTGTAGATCTGGTCAGTGTCTTATTCTTTCCCTGTCACAGTGATGAACAGAATCTTACCATCCCAAACCAGCTTCTTGAAACTCACCTACCTTCTCACAGACTGAGACCTTGAACCCTCTGGGAAGTCCCGGATCTCTGTGGGAACTGATCCTGAGCTGCTTTGCCCCTCTCTCAGGGCCTCTGATGGGTTAACTTGGCACCTTCCTCTCAGGGCTCATGTTCTTTACTATGTAAACGAGCATCCAATCTAGGTTGTGCTGTTCCCGCAAAGCCACTGTCCTTGGTCCAGCCTCTGTACACAACTGGCATTTGCGTTAGTTCAATAAATATTTACTGATGATTGATTACTGGGAATAGAAATGAAAATAAGAAAGCTCCTGACCAACCCACAATCTTCAGGAGAGACAAGCAAACAAACAAGCATGTTACATCACTTTCAGCACCCTTTATACTTAGTGACATTTGCATTTACTCATATTTGTCCACCTCTAGAAAAGCCAAGATGATTTCTCCATCTGATACATAATTCCTGGGACCTCATTTTATTTCTGATTATGGTATTAATATCACAATCCTTACAGTGATTTCATAACATCTCCATTTTCAGCTGAGGAAACTGAGGCATACATTATTTAAATGGTGTGCCTTAGGTCAGACATTCAGAAAATGGCAAAACTGTAAATAAATCTTTTTCTAACACCAAAAGTCTCATTCTTCACTCTGTCCTGTCACTCTGCTTCTCTGAAACCTGGCCCCTTTGGATTGGGGCATGCAAAAGAGTGGAAAGCCATCCTTTTTAGGTCATCACCATGCAAGACTATTTCAACTTCTGCCAACAGGCCAGCACCAGGCATGTGACATGACAAGGGAACATTTCCTCATTCAGAGGGTCATTAAAGGAAATGAAAGCCGACAGATCTTTGTTATGCACGAGAAAACAACATAAATGGGAAAATCTATGAACATCACCTCTGTAAGTCTCTGGGGAATGTGCAGCAGAAACAAATGGGCCAGAGTGTGAATGGGTAATATTTCACCAATGGGAACCTGGGAAGCATGAGGTCAAGCTCACAGGAAAAGTGATCCATTCTATTCAGCATGAAATGAACTCTCTGGTGAAATAGAGGAAGGCAGCTTAACCACCTGCTTCCCAAACATCAGATCTATAGGTCTGGACTTTATCTTCTGGAAGGGGAAAGAATGCTTAAGCATATTTCTCCTGACACATAGGCAAGGTGTGAGGGATTCCTCCTCAGGTGAATGGAAGCCCTGTGACTGTGTCCCTGTAGCCTAGCAGTGCTTGGAGATCAGAGTTCCCTCCACATTCCTTAGGCTCTTGCTATAGGTGGAAATGGAGAAATAAGGGCACCCCAAGGATTAGAACATGGCATAGGACAGGGCCTCTGAGATGAGGCTGTTTGACAAAGCCGCATCTTTTCTGACAAGGAGACAGTTTCTAGTTGATTAAAGGAATAATTTGATCCCCAGGGGATATTTGGTCATCAACCCAAAGTTTCCACAATTCCCTACTGGGGCATATTCTGAATTTTCCTGTTTCTAATCTGCTTGGGGATTTGGTTCTGCTTCTCTCTGGAAGAGCTTCTTCTTCATGCAGATTCCATTGACTGATTAGTGGCAAACTAACAATCCCACCCACCTGCATCCATTGGGAAATGTGAATCATCTGCAGACTTCTAAGGAACCTCATTTTCTACTCCTGGCATCTACCCTCACTTTATATCACAGTGCCTGTAATTTTCCAAGAGCATTCTTTTGGAGAGAAATCTTTTCTTTTCACAGGATTCTATAATTTTACAGAAGCTGTCGCCAATCATCATGGGATACTATGGTCCTGTTTCTTTAAAATACATCAATAAAAATAATAGTGACAAATTAACCTTTATTGAAGGTTTAAATACATATACCATGGTAAGCACTTTTCATATTTGAAGTCATCTAATTCTCACACATAAATCTATGAAGGGATCACTATTGTACCCATTTTACAGATGCAGAAGCTGAGGATCAGGAAGCAAGGTAAGGCCAAACCAGGTACTTACATCAGGTGTCTTTGCCTTCCAAGTTCACACTCCTGGATGCTATGCTCCTTGCTACCTCATAAACCCCTTTTGTGATTTGCAATGCAAATTAGAGAACTGAGTGCTCCCAGAACAACTTAGTAAAGAAAGCTATTTAATGGTTTTTAATACTTTATTAAGCTCTTCTGGGTAGCATTGCCACCATCAGCAGATCCATCCCATCCTTATACACTTGTCCAGAAGATTGTGAAATAGGAGGAGGAGGAGCACCAGGGATGGTGTTGATGGTGGTGATGATGATGATGATAGCGATGATGACACTATCATCATCATTTACCAATAAACTATTTTTTGCAAGTACATCCCATGAATGATTTCATCTGATATTTACAATTATCCTAAAAATGGAGTGCAATCATTATCTCTGTTCAGTAGACGAGGCCCTGGGAGCTATCTTGCTCAAGGTCACAACACTAAGAAATGATAAAACAGGAATTTGAACCCGGACTTGCCTGACCTCTCAGGCCCACAGAGTGTCCACTTTTCTTCTAAGCATTTGCAGGCTGCTTTCCCATGGGAAAATGCTGCCCATTCTGGTAGCATCAGGTAACTAAAAGGACCTGATCATTTTCTTTGGACGTCTTAAAAGCTAGAAAGAACAGCTCCCCTTGTCAGTCCTTCTGTCTTCTTAGAAAGTATGACTTTCAGAGCTAACTGGAGACTCTGCTGCCAGCCAGAGAGCTTTCCCACAAGAGCCTGGTGAGGGAAGGCAGCTCCACCAGCCTCACTGCACCTGTGTGACCATCACTTCTCACGCAACCCTGCAGACCAAGAGTAGATGATGACTCAGAGATGCCCATTTCAAAACTGAAGCACATTTTTCCCCTCAGCTTGCAATTGCCCCTTAATTGGACCATGAATAGCAATTACACTATAAAGTCTAACAGAAATCTGTGGGTAATTAGAGTGTGTCTTGGGCAGTGGGTCTTAATGGAGGAAACTGACTAATCATTGTGTGACTTTCACCCTCCACCAAGTGATAAAATTGTCATGAAATGCTTATCAATCACTCAGAGAAATCACAAGTGTGATTTTAATTCCTGAAAGAGTAGGACTAAGAAGTCTGGAAAATCGCACCCTGCCCATAAAACTCTGTCTGCCCTTCAAGTGGAAGAAGTGGAACCAAAGGTGCTTCCATGGTTTGGGAATTCACAGTGTCCCATCTATAGCCACTTTACAAACATAGATTATCCTGATCCTCAGCATGGCTTTATGTGGAGAATATTTTCATGTCTATTCCAAAATTGAAAGTACTGAGACTCAGAATAACTTGCCAAAATTCATATGGCTAGTAAATTACAGATCCAGAGTTTATATCTAGATTTTTGTTTTTGATTTTTTTTACAGCATTGCAGATGGGACCCTGAATCTCATGCATGTTGGACAGGTGCTCTACCACTGAGCACATCCCCACCCCCTATTCTAAGTATTTTAATCTCCAAATTCTATGAACTTTAGATTCTACTATAATTACTCTATATTTATTGAGCACCAACTATGGTCCAGCAGCTTTTCATATATCTGTTATTTCTTCCAACAGTTATGAAAAGTAGGCTTTAAAAAAATTCCATTTGGAAATGAAAATAGAATTTGGACAGGGATGGTGGTTCTTATGTTAGATCATCACTCTTTCATGCTTTTTATTACAACACACACACACACACACACACACACACACACACCTTCTACTCCTCCATCTATTTTCTAGTAATTGAAACCACATGTTTGCATGTTTTCTCGAAGGCAGGTCATGAGACAATGACAATGGATTTGTTTTAAAATGTCCCACCAGGAATGGCATGATGGCAGATGCCTGTAATCCCAGTAGCTCGGAAGACTGAGGCAGGAGGATTAAGAGTTCAAAGTCAGCCTCAGCAACTTAGCAACGCCCTAAGCAACCTAGTGAGACTCTGTCTCTAAATGAAAAATTAAAAGGGCTGGGGATGTGACTCAGTGGTAAAGCACCCTGGGCTCAATCCCTGGTACCAAAAAAAAAAAAAAAAAAGTACTACTAGGGGAATAAGGAAATGACATAGGAAGGGCAGTTAGTTGAAAAAGGATGAGTTAGCAAAGCAGGTACTATTGTCAGAGCCAGGGCCTAGAGCAACAGAGAAAACTAAAAAAACAATGACACATATCATCATTACCTAGCTGCTATAGTTTGGATCTGGAACATCCACAAAGACCCATGTTGCTAAAGACTGGGTCCTCAGCTTGGTGCTAGGGGAAGATGATAGAAACCTTTAAAAAGAGGTGGAGCTTAGTTGGAACCTTTATGTCATTGGGGATGTGGCCTCAAAGGGGGTTGTGAGATGTTTATGTCTTTCTTTCCCCTTCACCTCCTGGCTGCTATGAGATGAGAAGCTTGTCTCTGAACACTCCCAGCCATGATATACTTCCTCCCCCCAAGCCCAAAAGTAATGAGGCTAATCTATTATGAATTAAAACCTCCAAAATTGTGAGCCTAAATAAACCTCTCCTTTTTGTAACTTGATTATATCAGGTATTTTGATACAGTAATGGAAAGTTGACTGAGATCACTGAGGGGAAACAACCTAGGTATTCATCTACCAACTGCATTAGTCAAGGTTGAGAGATCTTGGAGATGGGTGAGTAAATTTTCTAATGTGTTCAGCTTGCAGTAAAAAATAACAAAATGTGTTCTATGGCAAGAAAAGCCCCTAGACACAGGAATTCAGGCACTGACAGGTGGTAAGGATAGGGGCAGGGCACCAATCCAATACCAAAGGAAAGAACTGGTCTTCTATAAGCCAAGGAGTAAAAGGGAAGCACAGCTTTGGAATCAGACAGACATGGCTAGTTATGCTTGCTGTGTCATTTATGTGTTCTGATTGGCTGGAACTCACTTTCTCACCCTTCTATATTCAGTGCAGATCAACTTGCATATGAGCCAGGAGACTGAAAAACCCACATCACAGGAGGGATGAGAAGACTCCAGGAGGAAACACCTGTCAGATCCCAACACTGTACTTACCTGGCATGCAGTTGCTGCTCAAGATATCCTAGTTCACCTGCCTTTTGAAAACTACCCTAAAACCAAATATTGAGGGGTGGTTTCTGTTCTAGTCAATGCATCAAATCATTGTTCACAAATTACCTCTAAATTAGTAAAGTGTACATTTGCGGGTTTATGGATTCCTTTGAAAATTGATTGAAATCTACTAACTTCTATTCCAGAAATATACAAAGGTGCTTTTTACAGAAACAGAAGACATATTTCTATGATTAGGGGAAAATAATAAGTAAGCAATACGCAGAAGTATGTTTAATGAATATGCTGTATTTTTTCTGCTGAGAGTATTCCTTAGAGTCCTAATCCTGGTGATGTAAGCCCATGGACCCTTAGAAGAAAATTGTCTGAATGGCATCTGTGAGTGACTGAGGGCCCTATAGGATCCCTTTTCTGTTTCATGGTTCCCAGGCTCTTGAGGCTTCATCAGGACCACATGCCTCAACAGAGACAAAAACATTTTGTGAATCATTTGCTCAGTTCGGCTTTGGGCCATTGGTTTCTCTTCATGTCAGCATCCTTCCAGAAAATGATTTAGGTCAAGCTCAAGGATAAATGCTGACTGGTTTATTCTCAGCTATCAAGAATAAGAAGTGATAATCAAAAAATAGAAGCCACATTTACAGTTATTTAATGCTATGGCCTAAATATCTGTTTGTGTCCCTCCAAAATTCATAAATTAAATCCTCACCCCCAAAGTGATGGTGTTAGGAGGTATACCTTTAAATGTTGCTATGAGCTGAATATGTACCCCCAAAATTTATGTAGTGAAACTTAAACCACATTGTGGTTATATTGAGAAGTGGAGCCCTTAGGAGGTGATTAGGCCATTAGTGGTCTGCTCATGAATTGATTAGTGACTTATAGAAGGGCTTGAGGGGGCAAATTTGCCTCTTCTGCTCTTCTGCCATAGAAGGACACAACATTCTGCTTTGTCCCTCCATATCCCACCATGTAAGGATGTCCCCAGGAGAAGGTGCCCTTGAAACAGACCCTCACCAGACACTGAACTTGCCAGGGCTTTGATCTTGAACTTTTCAGCAACCAGAATTGTAAGAAATAAAGTTCTGTGCATTATAAATCAGATGATTAGATCATGGAGCAAAACTTCCATGGATGGGGCTAGTACCCTTACAAAAGGGTCTTAAGAGAAGCCTCTCACCCTTTCCCTGATGTGAAGACATAGACAAGAAGGTTCTGTTTCTGAGCCAGGAAGCAGGCTCTCACCAAACACCAAATCTGCCTTCATTTTGAACACCACACCCTCCAGAACTATAAGAAATAAATTTCTATTATTCAGAAACTATCCAGTTTATGGTGTTTTTGTGGTAGCTTCCCAAATGGCTAAGACACTGAACCTGGCATTGAGGTGTTTGGTCTCTCATGAAAAAGAAGTCACCCTGCTAACATCTTGGATCCAAGTCTTGGCTTGTTACTTTTGGAACAGAACAACTCTGCATGAGTGTGATATAGTATTTATCTATCATTTTATAACCAAATTCCTACATGCTGCTTGCTGATATTTCTCTTATCTAACAAGCAGCATAGGTCAGAACTAGAGAGCACTGGGACCCATCACTTACTTGACATTGCCCTGTGTCCTCATTTTCTTCTTCCTTTATTCCCCTCTCAATATTCTAGGACACAGAGACCTGCTCTGTACCTTCTGAAGAGGAGTTCTACTATTTCTCCTTTGTGCTGAGAGGGCTGTCCCATGTAACAATAGACTTTGTTCCACTTGGATTCTGAGTGGCCAAAGAGGGACCACTTAACTACAAGTTTACAGCAGAGCAATCCCCCTGCCAGGCTCCCTTTCCATGGAAGAGGAATCCACTACCATCTGTATGTGACAAGAGCAAGTGGCTAGGGGCCTGTTTAAGTCACTGTATGAGGATTGATTCTGCCTTCAGAGATTAAAATAGACACATTTTATGTCTTTTTCACATCTTCCCTCTTTCGTTCTTACCTTCATTTGTCCTCAATAAAGTATATAGTTATCAACAGGCCTCTCAAATGTCACACAACAAGGATACTCCCTTGAAGCACAAGAGTGGCAGCAAAATAGCAAGAGCTTCACTTTCTGCTCTCACCCCCTGCTCTCCCTGCTGCCTCCCTAGATATCAGCATGTCTTGGAGCCATAAGAACCTAAGCCTGGGACCCAGGAGATTTGGGTCAGGAAGCTGAGCTTTAGTCAACCAGCTGTGCGACCTAGACAAGTCCTTCTCTGCATGTCTGTTTCTTCATTAACAAAGTGATGACGTTAGAATCTGTCCAGATTGTTCTAAGAATTAAATGAAATAATACCTATGAAATATTGGTTGTATTATAATTACCTAATAGATGTGAGGGCTTCTGCCCCACTGGTGTGAGTGCTGGGGAGTCTGTATCACTGTCTTTGTTTCACAAGTTAAAGCATAACCACATTTCCAAAGATCACATAAAAGTAGTAAGACACATTTTTCAAGAAGATATATGACCATAGGAAACATACCTGGTCTCCCTATACTTTGGCATGACCTATGATATGATTATCAAATAAAACACAAGACATGCAGTTAAATATAACTTCAGTTAAGCATGTCCAAATAGGACAGAAAGATACAAAATAAAAAAAATTGTTATTATATGAACTTCAGATTTAACCAAATGGCCTATTTTTTTACTTACTAACTCTGGCAACCAATGTGTGCACGTATCTCTGCCTTCCGAGTTGCTTTACCTGGTTGAGAAGTGTAAGAGCTCAAGGGCACTGGTCAAATTAGGCTGCTCTAATTTGGATCCCAAGTCAGGATGGCTGTCCTGCATAATCTTAATCAAGTTTTAGGCAACTTTGGAAAGATATTAATAAGCTTCAGGCAAGCAGACACAAATATCCTCTCATGATATGTAGATTTGCCAAAAGCAATACAATAGCAAAATGAAAACAGAGCAGCCAGAACCAGATAAATAAACCATGCTACCTCTTCATTCAGAGGCATCAATCTATAAAGGAAATTTAAAATTTTTGTTACAAGAGCATGGAGATATACTTTTACGATATGAAGATTTGCCTGCAGCAATATAAAAGTGAAATGAAAACAGAGTGGCTAGAGCCCATAGAAGGCTTGTTACTTCTCTATCCAGGAGCATCAATCTCCAAAGGAAATTTTAATACTTTTTTGCTTTAAGACTATTTCTTTGTCTGTGCTAACATAAGATATTGGAGAAGAATACTTCTCTAAGGACAGACAAGAATTGCCCAGATAGAAGTTTCAATCTGCTCTTAAATACCTGAGCTGGGAAACTAAGAAAAAGGTGGTGCTTTGGAGAGGGGTAAAGGCAGGTGCACTCTTAGAAGAATGCCCCTAGTAAAATGTGGGACCACAGACATTTTATTAAAAGTATGTCTAAGTTTGTGGTTCAGTTATCTATTACATGTAATAATGTCTCCACTCAAAGTGGCTTAAAAACTACAATTAACCATTTATTATCTTTCATAGTTCTAAAGCAAGACAGCTGAGAGTTCTTCTGCTCCTTGTTTTTTTGGACTGGGTCTTCAATTATCAATCATCTCTGACCAGCTCAACTAATAACCCATCAGATGGCCTGCTGTTGGCTGGGAACACAGCTGGAAAGTGTGCTTGTCTTTGACTTGGCCTCTCTGTACTGCTGGAGTTCTTTACAGTGCTGGGACTGGGCTCCAAGAATTCCTAGTGCACAAAAGATGCATATTTCTTAGAGTACACACTTAAAAATTACCCAGGACATCATCTACACTTTCTATTAGTGACATCAGATCATAAGGGCAGCTTACATTTACAGAGAGGAATAGGTCTTACCATAGATGAGGAGGAAAAAGAATTAGTACCGTCTTTAATTATCCACAGTTTCCTCTGTAACCATAAAATTTACTTTCTTCTCACATGTCAAATATTCTCCACATTCCAAGGACCACAAAAAAACTTATCCATTTACATCACCAGATTTAGGCTTGAAGTCCAGGATCTTGTCATTTAGTTAGGTTCAAGAGCTCATGAGAAACTTACTCTGGGCATTTTTTCTTGGGGGTCCTTTAATTTGGTTCTTCTTGATTTGATGACTTGTAAATTAGAGAAATAATCTAATATACAATGCTGAGAAAAACCAAGTGCAGTAAAAACTTGTGTTCAAGAAGGGAAATGATGGAGGCAAACAAACCTGACTCCTGTCCGAAAAAAATTCTAAACTCCTGCCAGGCATGTGTCATACCTCCTTGCTCCGGGATTTACACTGAATGGGATTCAGTTTTGCTACCTGGTGATGGTTTTTGTAAGACCTTAGTTTTGTCTTCTGGGCCCTCAGTTCCATGCCAAGTCATCTGTCCTGTATTGACCTTATTATTGACTACATTGTTGATGTCCTGGCATCTGGGGCCTTGATCTTGGAGAGACTGCCTCTTCCAAGGGGAACCAATATCTATAGATATCAAATTACTTCCCTGGGATCATGGCTTGCATATATAAATCAACCAATCGTCTCCTATATCAAACTCTCACACATCAGACCAATATTCTTCCTGTCAAAATCACCTAAGGAGCAGATCACAAATAACTATTAGGGATAACTCCTGTTCACCAGAGTCTGCTCCAAATTATTCAAACTCTCCAATCCTAAGCTCATTCAGTGAACCTACCCTTAACCTGCTTTATTCATATTTTGCTGGGCAACTCCAATAAAGGTTCTGGGTCATATGCTCTCCTATCAGTGCTTTCTGCCTCTTGATGGTCCCCATTGCTTCCCCATGTGGAATGCCTCCTGTTTCTAAGAATTTATGAGTAGAAAATTCTTCTTTCATGACAATCATTTCCATGTCTACTGTCTATGTCTGATGAAGACAAATTCTGGGTGCATTTGAAAATGTCTCCTTTTACATAAGAAATAGTTTGTGTTTTTAATGGAAGAGTTTTCTCAGGTTATTTCATGTCCATAGAACATGAGGTACGTAGGGGCCTCCTAATTTTCTATTAGTTGGGATTCAATCAGGAAAGAAAATCCACTAATACTAACATGGAACAAGGAACTTACTATGGAAGTTAAACCTTCCACATCTGTGAGGTTTAGAAAGTAAGTAAAAATCTAGAGGAGAAGTTGGATGATCAGTGGAGAGTCACAAACCAGGTGTCATGGAGGTATGGAGCAGGTGTACAAGTTCAAGCATACTGGGAAAGCACCAAAGTAAACTGTGAAGACAATCTCAGGCAGATATTATGTACAACTATAGTTTTCTGCACAGGTATTGCCCTTGAGAGTCTGCAGAAGTGTCTGATGGTGGCTAAGACCATGAGTGAATAGCATTTGGAGAAAGAGCTGGATTCAGAGCAGAGGAGCTGAAGACCAGTTGGAGGTCAGTTTGAGACCTTCTGCATTTGTCTTTTACTAAATATTTGACCAACTTGCTTTTACATCAGACTTTTAATTTTTCTCTTTTTTGCTGTGGACAGGGCTTCCCACTGCCTGTGGCATAAGTCTTTCTTTCTCCTTTCTTTGCATCTTTGTGGACAAAGTTGATTCATAACATTTGAATCATTCTCACTCTCTCAGCTTTATCCACCCACACCTTGGCCATGTGGTCCAAGACAGAGTATTTAGTTAGTTGACAGAACTGTCATATAATTTAAAGCCCGACCTCTTTTGGAATCATTTATCCCTGTGTCTTTCCTTTATCCCTCCCTTTCTTCTTGCCTTCCAGACCTCTGTCACCACCCCCCTTTTTTAACTCAGTGCCTGTGTATCTGATTTACTGAACACTGCTAGGTACAGGGGCAGCTCATACTGTGAGTGATTGGGTATAGTTGTACCTGCACCTGTTCATGTCTGCCTACCTCATCCATGCATCTAACAGTTGTAATTTGAAGTAGTATTTGCAGGACTTTATGCTGGTTCAGGAGAATCATTGCGCCATCTGGTTGATGGTAGGAGAGCTTCACTATTCTAGAGCCAGGGTGCTGGAATTTAAGACCTGCTGGAAGGCAGGGAATCTGCAGGAGTCAGGAGACCATGTCACGTAAGATAAATTCACTTGGTCACACAAGGGCAGTAAACTGTTCTCTTGGCCATGTCCTTTCTGACAAATGAAACTTCTCTTGCAACCAGATCAATAGTTACTGTGCTAAAGAATTGTTGGAGAAAAATTTTAACTCAGTGGAGCTTATTTCCTATAAATCATCTTTACTTTTACATCCATTTATTCACAAATATTGGTGAAACATGCGCTGTTGGTCCAGGCTATACAGAGCTGAAGGAAGGGTATGCTAGAAAGAAATAGTGGTCCATGCTGAGAGTTCTTCTGGGATGATATGGAAGTTCCTTTTCAATAGGGTGGATGCATAGAGTCCCCCATGTCAGGCTCAGTACCCAAGCCAGTCCATGGCAAAGTGATGAAAATCAGGAAAATGTGGGGAACTTTTCATAGAGATAAATATAAAATGTAGCCATGTAGTTTGAAATGATACCCTTCCTGGTTTGTTTATTTTTTTCAATGTCCTTCTTCTTATAAAATAATAATGATGGTAGGCCAATGCATTTTTCCTTTCCTTCCCTTTTCTCTTCTTTTCTTTTCTTTTCTTTTCTTTTCTTTTCTTTTCTTTTCTTTTCTTTTCTTTTCTTTTCTTTCTTTCTTTCTTTCTTTCTTT
>JAJEJO010025357.1:0-10918 GCA_020662805.1 Glaucomys volans
CACTATCAAGTAGCAGTGATATTTTGAAAAGAATCCTTTTTTTTGTAAGCAGTTCTCAACAGTGAGCTTAAAATATTCAGTAGGCCTTATTGTAAACAGGTGTGCTGTCATCCAGGGTTTGTTGTTCTGTTTACATAGCAAAGACAGTGCAGAGTTTGCATGAGTACTGTTAAGGGCCCTAGGATTTTCAGAATGATAAATGGCCACTGGCTTCAACTTAAAGTCAGCTGCATTAGCCCCTAACATGAGAGGCAGCCTGTTCTTTGAAGCCAGTCATTGACTTCTCTCTAGCTATGAAAGTCCTAAACTGCATCTTTTCCCAATATAATGTTGTTTCATCTATAGTGAAAATGTATTATTTAGGGTGGCCACCTTCATTAATTATCTAAGCTAGGTCTTCTGGATAATACTCTGTAGCTTCTACACCAGCACTCACTGCTTCACCTTGCACTTGTATGTTATACAGATAGATGACTTCTTTCCTTAAACCTCAGGAACCAACCGCTGCTCGCTCCAGCAGCTTCTCTTAGCCTTAGTAGAATTGAAGAGAGTTGATGCTTGCTCTGGGTTAGGCTTGGCTTAAGGGAATATTGTTTCTGATCTGATCTTCTATCTAGACCACTAAAACTTTCTCCATATCAGCAATGAGGCTGTTCCACTTTCTTATCATTTGTGTGTTCACTGGAGTAGCACTTTTAATTTCCTTCAAGTGCTCTTCAACTCTGCATTCACAACTGGCTAACTCTGGAACAAGAGGCCTAACTTTTGGCCTATTTCAGGTTTTGACATGCCTACCTCACTAAGCTTAATCATTTCTAGTTTTTGATTTCAAGTGAAAGACATGCAACTCATCCTTTCACTTAAACACTCATTGGTCTAATTTCAATGTAGTGTCTCAGTGATAGGGAAGCCCAAGGAGAGGGAGAGAGATGGGAAACGGGGCAGTTGGTGGAGCAGTCAGAATGCACACAGCATATCCATTAAGTTCACTGTCATATAGGTATGGTTTGTGGTGCTACAAAATAATTACAATAGTAACATCAAAAATCACTGATCCCAGATCAGCATAACAGATATAGCAATAATGAAAAAGCTTCACTATTGTGAGAATTACCAAAATGTGACACAGATGCACAAAGTGAACCAAGCCTTTGGAAAAATGATGCCAACACACTTGCTTGATGTAGGATTTTCACAAACTTTGAGTTAGTATAAGAAGCACAAATGTGCACAGTGCAATAAAGCAAAATGCAATAAAATGAGTATGTCTGCAGTCATATTATTCCTTGTATTTCCTACACAGAATTTTAATATTTGCCAAGAACAAGGGCTCTGGAGCTAGACTGCTGGGTATTAATCTGGGCCCAGCACTTACTAGGAACCTTCCAAGTTACTTAACCCCTCTGAGCCTCAGTTTCACTAGTTATAAAATGAAGATTAGAGCATCCGCCATGAAGAGTTGTGAGGATTAAAGCATTCAGAGTCATGCTTGGTTCTCAGTAAGTTATCACTAGTGATGGTAGTGGTGGCAGAAATATTTCTGACTCAAGACAGATATCTCCTCAAACGTAAGGTATTCCAAAAGCCTTGAACAGTATTTACAGGAATATAAGAAAGAGTTTGGAAGGAAGTGCAAAGGGAAGGAAGGAAGGATGAGAAGAAGGAAGGAAAGAAAGGAAGGAGGGAGATGGACAAAAACAAATAGAATTGGGAAAGACTTACCACCGTTTTTGCCCACAGTTCGAAAGCATCTCCAGAAGGCCCGTAAAAATGATGCCCTATTGTGGGGGGTGGCTTGGATGAAGCTGAATTCTCGAAAGAGAATGTGAGTTCCCTGGCATACACTGGTAAAACTGCAAAGACAAAAAAGAAATCATCATCAGATGGAATTCAGAAAGCTGCAAATCGGCATGAAAATTCAAGACAAGAGAGAACCACTGCCAAAGGCATGGGGGCATCTATCTTTCCCCAACAAAACTTGAAACTAGAGATTAGACCAAGTCCTTCTGTAGGGAAGTCTCTTCAGATAACCATATCCCCCTGAAAACTTTTGAGACCAGTTCCTCTGAGACAGTTTCTCACTTCTAACATGTACACACTGAGGATGCCTTAATCAGTCACTAGAGCATCTGATGAAGAGGGAACTCTTTCCATCTTTACCTGGGTAACACTGGCACTCTTATCTTTTTGGAGAATACATCTCCCTCTACCCCATTTGGAATTATGCTTCCCTAAAGATATTCTTTCTGTACTGTCCCTGATCTATAGCAGCTACCATACCATGACATTACTTATGGGGGCACAGCTAGATTGTCTGTTCTAATTTGGGGGTGTTCTGTATACCTCCCTGACAGTAACCAGACAAATCATATGTGCCAAAGGACAGGAAAAGTTCCAAACAGTACACTAAAGGCAAATAGGAGGAACAAGGGTAGAAAGTGAACCCTAACTAGAGAGTGAAGCAAAGCCCCAGGGCCCAAGTGAGTCAGTGTTTAAACTGGGCCAGGGAAGGGAAAAAACACACTCCATTGCCTTTGGGTTCCCTGCCAAAGAAATAAAGGCTATAGAGCCTGGCGTAATCTAAAAATGGAAATTCCACAGAAGAAAAGGCAATTATCCAGTAATCATCCTTACCAAGGGCCAACTGCAGGTTCCAGAAAACTCCTAAATTCCCTGACAAGTAAATCACGGGTGGAAAACATGTTAATGTTTGTGGAGAAGCAGACACTAAACTGAAGATGGCAAGCAATAGAGGGAACAGTGGTAATTCCAAGCGCCAGTTTGCATCTGCTGACCATCTAAAGGCGGCAGGGATATGAACCTCCAAACTGAACGGAAAAAAATCTCAGAAGCCATCTATTCTATTGCCCTTCTCCTAGACTAATTTTAATCAGTGTTTACTGTCCTTAACAGAGACTATGCTACCATTTAGGATAAAATCAGCCTCTTCCTATTAGTATTGACAGTGCTGTAATAAAAAAACAAATTACATACTGTTCTTTTTTTCATAGAAAACTAGCATAGAAATCCACTTTTAAGACACTATAAGGAAGTGGTGCACGCCTATAATCCCAGCAGCGTAGGAGGCTGAGGCAGGAAGATTGCAAATTCAAAGCCAGCCTCAACAACAGCAAGGTGCTAAGCAACTCAGTGAGACCCTGTCTCCAAATAAAATGCAAAATAGGACTGGGGATGTGGCTCAGTGGTTCAATCCCCAGTACCCCCCCCCCAAAAAAAAGACACTATAAGGAAGTATAAGAACCACATCTGGCAGAGGATTATGTTAGAAGAGGGGTTTTTAAAAGACTATAAAAGTGTTAAACTACCCATGCAGTTTATGTCCATGCCATTGTGGTTCCTACACAAGGAAAATGAAAAATACAGCAGGTAAATGGGGTAGACATTTCCAGCAAAGGAAACCTAAAATGATAACACTGTAACCTAAATTTATGAAGCAATCCTGCAAAGAATTAGTCCCAAAGTGCACTACTTCATGCCCTAAGGGAAAGCTGGTGTTTAGGCCAAGGTCTAAGCAGTAAAGGAACTAATGATAGTGAAATGATACCCTTTGAATAGCTTTTAAAGACCATCTCGAATGCCATATATTGCATATAGCCTTTTCCTGATCCTATCCCGTACCCCAATTCCCCTCACATCTCACTTAAAATTCTCAAAAAATGGTATTTAGTTTTCTTTTGTTTTAAAGTTACTAAGCTTACTTTGCCTTCTAGACTGTAAGTTCATGTAGTAAACAATCAGGCTGGACTCATCTTGGTCTCCACCATGTTACCTAATGCAAAGCTACTCCATACACGTTTGTGGCAGTTGACTTTGAAAGATAAGAAAAAATTAGTAATACTAGATAGGATGAATCTTTACACTATTTACAATGGAATACTGAAAGTCTATATTTTATAATTTTTTTAAAAAGTCTAGGCCTATGATCTGCTATTTGTATTGTAATGCTGTCATATTGGTCTTCTTTTGATTAGTATTTTTCTGGCATATCTTTTTTTATTATGTATCTTTTATGCTTTAATTTTAACTTTTCTAGATCATTTTGTTTTAGGTATGTCTCTCATAAATAGTAGATAGCTTCATTTTGTTTCTCTACCCAAATTTACAGTCTCTATATAGTAAGAGATGACTTTTTAATGTATTTAATAAATATCTGATATTTATTTTGTCTTTTCCATGAACTCTTTTTCTCTGCCTTTTTTCCCTCCTTTCCTGCTTTCTATTTCGTTGGTACAGTTTTATGGTTTTTTAAAAAAAATTCTTTCTACCCTCTTTGTTTCTATAGTTATAGACAGTCTGTAAGCTTTTAATATTCTTAAAAACTTAGCATAAGTATTTATCTATATATTTTTGTCAAATGTCTATAATTACTCATTACTACTCTCTAAACCAAGACAAGGATCAAAGCATACTTGAATTTGCTGAGGCTGGCTTTGAACTTTTGATTTTCCTATCTCAGTCTCCTGAGCTGCTGGGATTTTAGGCGTGCACCATGGCTTCAAAGCACACTTCAAATAATTTACACACAATTTTCTCATTTTCTAATATCTTTTAGAATTTTACTTCTACCTTTTTAAAATTGGAACACTTTTTAAGGTAGTCTAATATGTATAAATTTTCATCATATTAGCCATTTGTCAGTGACAATTTAGTGGCATTAAAAATATTCACAATAACCAGGTATGGAAGCATAGTCCAGTAATCCCAGTGGCTCAGGAGGCTGAGGCAGGAGGATTGTGAGTTCAAAGCCAGCTTCAGCAATTTAATGAGGCCCTAAGCAACTCAGTGAGACCCTGTCTCTAAATAAAATACAAAAAAGGGCTGGGAATGTGGCTCAGTGGTTGAGTATTCCTGAGTTCAGTCCGCAGTACCAAAAAATAATACAAACAAACAAAAAAAACCCCACAAAGTTATACAACGATCACCACTATGTATACCCAAAACTTTTCATCATCTCCAGTGAAAACCATATATCCAGAAGACATTAAATAATGTTCTTTTCTGCCCTCCACTAGACTCTGGTAACCTCTATTTTACTTTTTGTCTCTGTAATTACCTATTCTAGATACATCACATAAGTAAGTCTTATATTTGTCCTTCTGTCTGGCTTGTTTCACCAAGGATAATGTTTTTTAGGGTCCACACATGTTGTGGCATATATCAAAATCTCTTTTCAAGAATTAAAAATATTCCATTGTATGCATACACTGAATTTTGTTTATCCATTCATCTGTTGATGGACATTTGGGTTACTTCCACCTTTGGGTACTATGAATAAAGCTGGTATCATTGGTGTACAAACATCTGTTCTTGTTTTGCTTTTAATTCTTTTGGATATATACCGAGGGTGCAATTGCTGGGTCACATGGTAGTTCTATGTTTAACCTTTTCAGAAACCACCAAACTGTTTTCCAGAGTGGCTGTATCATTTTACTCTTACCAGCCACGCATGAGGGCTCCCATTTCTCTATGTCCTCACCAACATGTGTTCTTTTCCTTTTTCTTTTTTTTTCCCTCTGATAGCCAACCTAGCAGGTATGACAGTATCTCATTGTTTTGATTTGTATTTCCCCAATAACCAATCATGTTGATAGAGCATTTTTTTCCATGTATTTATTGGCCATTTATAAATATTTGTTGTTACTGAGTTGTAGGGGTTCTTTATATGTTCTGTACACTAATTCCTTATCAGATACAAGATTTGCAATTATTTTTTTTCCTATTCTGTAGGTTGTCTTCTCACTTTTTTTTTCCCCCCTGGTAGTGCTAGGGATTGGACCCAGGAGATTGGCACATACTAGGCAAGCACTCTATTACAGAACTACATTACAGTTCTTTTTATTTTTATTTTGCACAGGATCTAAGATGCCAAGACTTGCCTTAAACTTCTGATCCTTCTATCTTGGACTCCTTGGTAGCTGGGATTACAGGTGTATGCTATCACACCTGGCTTGGATTGTGACTTCTCAATAGCCATAAACTTACAGCTCTGTCAGCAAAAGCCTATGAGTAATGAATGCTCTGTTTTCATCTGCCTGAAAATATCTATTTTTCCTTCCAGAGAGAGATGGTTTATGTCAGATTGAATTTGGGTGACTGCAGGGGGAGGGAGCAAAGTCACCTAGCAACACACTGTGCCAGAAGTAACCAATGAGGCAGACCTGCTGACCCTGACGTTCACCGTGGGTCCACCTTTTCCTGGGCAGGACCCCTGACCCATTTCCTCTGTATAAAAACTCTGAGCAGCCAAAGCCACGTGTGATTTCTTCTGGCTCTCCCACCCGGACTTTCACCCCGGGGGGCTGGAGATTTCACCCAGGACACAGACTCCAATAAATCTCAAGCCACTACTTTTGTCTGCCTCTGGTGAACCTGCCTGGCGAGCTTACTCCTTTTGGCCACCCGCCACCTTTTGCGAGCTTTACATTTGGTGCCTAAACCCGGGAGAGAGCGTTCGGACTTATCCCATTCAGGACTGGGGTCCACTCTCTCCTCCAAAAGAACCAGAAGTCCCTTTATCTGGGCCAACAGAACTGGGTAAGTGGTCTTTTTTCTACCATCTTCCAGCACTCTCCCGTTATCGGTCTGTCCATAAATTGCGCGTGCCACAGACCCCCTGCCATTTGGGCACAGAAGCCTGGGAGGCGTCCCAGACTCCGCTAGCCCCCCGTTTTCTTCATTCTGGACCCCTGTGACATCCTGATCCATGGCTGATCCATTCCATTTTTCGGGTGAACCACGACCGGAGGAGGATGCTTGTCCTTTTGTGTTTACTTCCAGAGTAATGCTGGAAGGCTCTAGAAAACCTTTTGGGTGCCGCTACCGTAATTTCACTAAATGGCCACCAGAGGAAATAGCCAATTTATCATGCCGCTAAACAGACATGTGGAGGTTTGATTTTATTGAAATCTGTGTCCCACCTTCCCATCTCTCCTTTTTCTGTCTGCTTCCCTGCCTAAAACCTTCCCGCTTTCTTTTCCTCCAAGTTTTCGGACCCGCTGGAAATGCTCTCTGCTCCCGCCCCTTGGCTTCCGCGAAAACGGCCGGCAACAGCAGCAGCGACTGCGTGTCCATCAACTGTGTGTCCATCAACTGCGTGCCCGCCCCTTCCCCCTGCCGCCTCCTCTGTCTCCTCCTCTGTCTCCTCCCTCTCTCCACCTGCTCTGCCGACCTGCGCCGGACTGGCTATTGCCCACCAACGCTGCAGCAGCCACGTGACGAGCGCTGGGGAGAAGCACTCTCCCTCCTGGCTCACCACCGCACAGGTGCGGCAATAGAGCCACCGCTTCTCCATGTCCCCCCCCTCCGCCGCCAAACCCTGCCCACAGGGCCCGGCCTCCGAACACTCTCCTGTGAGGTGCTCCCCTTCCCCCTGCCACCTCCTCTGTTTCCTCCTCTGTCTCCTCCGTCTCTCCACCCTCTCTGCCGACCAGTGCACGCCCCACTCTGGGCTGGGCTTGCTGCTGAAAGTGCCTCATGCTGAAACCTGATGGATGCTGCAAAGCTGCTTATGCAGTGCTTACACAGAATCACCACCGCCTAATTCCAAATATGCTTTCTTAATTCCTCACTCACTTTCATCTTTCTCTACTGACTCCTCTACTTATATTAAGTGAGGGAAATTACCCAAAATCCAGATAAAAATCCAGAACTGCCCACAAACCCCTATCCGAAATCTGGTAAAAATGGCCTTTAAAGTCAAAATGCCTGAGAGGCAGGCTTATTTACAGAAAAAGGTAGCACTCCAGTCCAGTCCCTGGTAGTTAACCTGTGACCTGCTGCTCCAGCAAGAACTCCAAAGGAGGACCAGCTGTCCTCTCTGCCAGGGTCAAGCCATGGCCCCAACCAAGTCGTCTCCACAAGCAAACAAGCAGGACACACTGGAAAACTGACTACCTTATGGCTGGCCCCTCCCTAACGCCTCTACACAGGGGTGTGACCAGCCAGGTGGTCCCTTCCTTTCAACTGCTGGGATTCGAAGAAGACTGAAGAAGCCTGGACTCGAGGATCACTGAGCCCAAGGCACGCTCCAGGGTAACCTTATGGACACAGGAGGTACCTATTCTGTTTTGCCTGCCCACTCTGGGCCTTTATTTCCTTCCCAGGTTTCGGTTATGGGAATTGATGGAAACCCTCCATGCCAAACAGAACAGCTAAGTTAGCCTGTACCCTGGAAGGACATTCTTTCACACACTCTTTCCTGGTTATTCCTTACTGTCCAGTCCCCCTCCTAGGCAGAGATGTTCTCCAACTTCTGGGAACCACCCTACAACTTTTTCCCAAGGGTATTACTAGAGGCAAACGTGTTCTTTACAGTTCCTCTTCACCCTGACTCCTGTTACCTCTTTGTCCTTTACATGGAAGGATCCTACATCCTTTAGGTCCTGACAGCTGACAGTGAACAGTTTTCCAAGTGAAAACTGGCAGATTGATTTCAGCCATATGCTCAGATGTAAGAAAGCTCCCTTACTTACTTACCTTGGTCGATACTTTTTCAGGCTGAATAGAAACCTTCCCTACCTGCAGGGAAACTGCTGACATCGCCTGCTGTCCTCATTGAGCAGATTATTCCCAGATTGAGACTTCCTGCATCCATCCAGTCAGACAACGGTTCAAGTCTTCACCTCTCAGACTGTTCAACTAGTCTCCAGAAGCCTCAACATCACCTGAAGACTCCATATCCCCTACTGACCCCAATTCTTGACAGTAAAGTTTACAAAGGGACAACAGCCAACCATCCTGTGGCTTCACTAGAATCTAAAAGTTTATATTCAGGTGATTCCTCAGGTTCATCTAACCATCCAGGAGCCGGAAAGGAGATCCAACTCCAGACCAATGCAGCTACTCAGCCTAATGCTAATCCTTTCTCAGGCCTTACTCTGATACATCAAGGTCTTTGACTTCTCAATGTCTCCAGAGTTAATAACATTCTCAGATTGTTTTCTTTGTGCAGGTTTGGACTGGACCCTGCTAGCAGCCGTTCCTATGAGTACCCCCCTTAATACTTCCTCAAAGGCTCAAAGGATCCCTATTCACCTTTGGAGAGAGTTCCCCTTATTACAACTCCTCGGAGAACTTTGCGTACTGTTACACTTTCTCTAACTCAGTACCTTGCAACTAAACCATACAGGTCTCTTCTCTCAGGTTTGCTCCTCCAGAATTATTCTTCTGATGTAATGGTACTCTGACAAAAAATTAGATCCCAATATGCCCTTTGCTTTCTGTGTGCCCTCCTCTTTAGTTCCTCAATTGATTCTATATAGTGAAGTTAAAATAATCTGGCCTGTTCAAACCCTGGTATCCCTACAGGGACAAATAACATCTGTTGCCCAAGTTTCCTTACAGAACCGCTGAGCACTAGATCTTCTGACAGTGAATAGAGGAGGAAAATGTCTATTCCTAGAGGAAGAATACTACATCAACGAAACCAGACTGAGAAACTGGACTCATTGAGAAAACTCTCCTGCATCTGAATTTGCCCAGAGCTGCATGAGTGAGGTTGCCAGAATGCCATACAACCAAATGCTCCTGCACCCTGACAGCCGCCTCCCCACCGACCCAGACCCTGAATTCTTTTTTTCCCACGATGCCCCCAACCATGCAGGAAGTAGCCAGACAGACTCCGGTGCCCTATATCACCAAAAAGGTCGGAATGTCAGATGGAATTTGGGCAGCTGCAGGGGGAGGGAGCAAAGTCACCTAGCAACACACTGTGCCAGAAGTGACCAATGAGGCAGACCTGCTGACCCTGATGTCCACCGTGGGTCCACCTTTTCCTGGGCAGGACCCCTGACCCCTTTCCTCTGTATAAAAACCCTGAGCAACCAAAGTCACGTGCGATTTCTTCTGGCTCTCCCACCCCGACTTTCACCCCGGGGGGCTGGAGATTTCGCCCGGGACATAGACTCCAATAAGTCTCAAGTCACTACTTTTGTCTGACTCTGGTGAACCCGCCTGGTGCGCTTACTCCTTTTGGGCACCCGCTGCCTTTTGGGAGCTTTCAGTTTATTCAGTGGAAAATTCTGGGTTACCACTTACCTTTCCTTAGCACTTTCAAGAAACTACTCCATTTTCAGAGGTATCTATCATTGTTATCAAGTCTACAATCTGTCAAACACCTGCCACTCCTTTGAGTTAATCATTCTTAATACATATTAGCTATTTTCTTTGTTATTAATATTCTGCAAATTCTATCATATAGATTTATTTTGACCTTGATCAGCACTTTACTCTGATTTTTTTGTGGGGGTTAATTCTGGAAAATTCTTCATCATTATCTTTTTAAATATTGCTTCTCTGCCATTCTATTATTTTCTTTTGTCTCCAATTAGATACATACTATAGCTTCCCAATGTCTCTTGCCTATCTTCTTATAGTTTTTATCTTTGTGTTATATTTAGTATCTTCCAAATTAATTCTCTATTCTATCAAGATTTTATTCTATAAAAGTCTGGTTTTTCTTAATTTTAGAAACTTTTTTTTGTCTTTCCAGGACTTGTCCTTTAAAGAATACACATGGCTTTTGCTGCATCTTGCATGTTTTTGTCACCCAATTTTCTCTCCTTTTACAATAACTATCATTCCTTTCTTAATCTCACTAAGGGTCCTATACATGTTTATTGGGTTTACTGCCTGGCTTTCTTACCATTAGTTTCCCTTATATAGTTTAGAATTTCAGTGTACAGGCTCATTTTAAGTGAAAGTCTTTTACTCTCTTTTGGGGACAAGCCCTAGTCTAGAACCAGTTCTTATGCTGGGTGACTTAAGACTCCATTCCTGAAGTTGTTGGGAATATCAAACAGACTATCACAGAAGCCCTAAGTAACTCAGACTACTAGGTCCTGTCTGCAAGGCTCTTCGGTCTCATTCTCATACATTCCAGATTTTATGTAAGCTGTAA
>JAJEJO010025364.1:1189-17054 GCA_020662805.1 Glaucomys volans
ATGGAAAATATATGAAGATTGGCTACAACAGTGTACCAACATAGTTCCTTTATTTTTGCAAGGATACTTTTATTTCCAAAGATATGACCTGGAGACATGTATACATTAAGAACACAATATCTTCTGTGTTCTGGGATAGATGTACTTATGTAAGATCAAGGTTGAGGTTCCTTGAGTGACAAAATATCACTGAGTGACAACTACAGGGTATAGAATATCAAAATGTGCAGATTATGCCTTAGGCAGAAAGAAAACCAGGGATCGATAATGGTCAGTAACACTATTTCATCATCACTCAAGCCCACATCCGCTCTGATCACAGAAGAATGTATAATTCTCATTTTTAGAGGAGCAGTGATTGAAAGCAAAATTTCAGTTAATTCATTGCACTGAATTCATCATCTAGCTGGGAGAAACCAGGAAGAAAACTGTGCAATTCCAAAACAGCTCTCAGGAAAAATATGATGAATTCTTAAAAGAACAGATTCATAGATGGACTGGTGGAAAGATGGAAAGACTATTCTATCTGAATACGAGTTTATTCAAAAGAAATTACCAGACAGTGGGACTTTTAAATTTGTACCATGTTTATGCGTGTGATTCTCTACCACTGAGAAACACACATGGCCATTTTTATTTTAAGATAGTTTCAATAAGTTGTCCAAACTGACCTCAAATTTGAAATTATCTTCCCCAAGCCTCCAAGTCCCTGAGATTGCAGACATGTACCTGCCTGAACAATACTTTTGAATTGCACATCCCTATGTCCCTGATATTTTATTCCAGTGTAAAAATAAAATAATTTTTCCAATGGTAGCATATGACATATTTATGGATCACAAATTAATAAGTGAAAGCAAGAATTTCTTAATGGTCTAAGGGTCGGTGTCAGTGTGTTGCAATCCTCATTTCTTCTTTAAGCATTTGAAAGTAAAATAGTCATTGTGAAATTCACAAGCTTTCAGAAACATCTGTGGTAAGAAATGGTGGGATTTAACCATGATAAAATAATCTTAACTAATAAGTAAATCTTTTAGCAAATATCACCAAATGCTCTACTCATATTCCATTATCTCCATTCATGACTTTTTTCTTTATGTTTTAAATCCAGGAATTGGAAATGAAGTCAAATTATGTGTGGCCATCAGATTGGTAGAGACTAGTTGTTATGTATCACAGCTTGTTCTCTGGGCAGTTTTCTAACAATTCACTGACTGTATATAAAATGATTCTCCATTGGTACCTAATCCTCCCTTACACATATTTTTATGAAATGTGTTTACATCTTCTACAGTGTCACAAGAAAAGGGCCATGGGAACAGCTCTTACAGGTTTCTTCTGCTCATATTTCACTCCATCCCATTTGCCAATGTCCGCCTAGATTTTCTGGATTCTGCTCTTGTTCTGCCACTTCTTTTCAGGTAGTGGGTTTTTATTTTTAATCTTTATGATTAAGCATTGGTAACAAGGTGAAAATAGAAACTTATGAGATGTAGGGACTTCTGTGGAGTCAGACAGGCAGTACGTTCACTGGAAGTTAACCTGAAGATACTGGCTGGTTGTAATGAGTGACTCCATTAAGGGAACAGTAACCACTTAAGTCAAATAAATGTACTTACTACCTCTGTCCAAGGCATGGTGTTAGGAGGTGGGTATAGAGGAAACTAGTCCCAGGGTCCCCTGCTCTGATTCCTGTGTAGGTTACTTTAAGCCCTACTTGACACGTGCTACATTCCTCCTATACACGTCATAAAGCCCTCCTACACACCTCCTATAGCCCTCCGAAAAACATCCTAGAGCCCTCCTACACACATACTACAGCCCTCCTACACATGTCCCTGAGTCCTCCTACACATGTCCTAGAGCCCTCCTACACATGTCCTAGAGCCCTCCAACCCACTTCCTAGAGCCCTCCTGCACATGTTTTACAGCCATCCTGCAATCGTCCTAGATCCCTCCTGCACACGTCACAGAGCACTCCTCCACACGTCCTAGAGCCCTCCTTCACACATTCTCCACCCTCCTGCAAAGGTCCTACAACCCTCCTACACACGTCCTAAAGCCCTCCTACACAAGTCCTACAGCCCTCATGCACACGTCCTACATCCGGCCTGCACAATTCACACATAAGTCCAGCTCACATCTTTCAGTCCTCCTTCACACGACCTAGAGCCCTCTTTCACACATCCTACAACCTTCCTGCACACCTCCTAGAGTCCTAGACCTGTCCTTCACACGACTTACAGCCCTCCATCGCACATCCTAAATCCTCCTTCACACAACCAAGAGCCCTCCTACACATGTCCTAGAGTGCTTCTGCACATGTCATAAATCTCTCGTACACTCGTGCTAGAGCCCTCCTTCACCCATCCTACATCCCTCTGGCACACATCCTAGAGCCTTAATTCACAAGTCCGGCTGCCATCTTACGCACGTCCTAGAACCCTCCTAAACACATCCTAGAGACCTCCTACACACGTACTGGAGCACTCCTACACATATCCTACAGCTATCCTGCACACATCTTACGCCCCCCTGCACACGTCTTACAGACCTCCAGAACACGTCCCACAGCCCTCCTCCACATGTCCCTGAGGCCTCCTACACAGGTCCAAGAGCCCTACCGGCACACATTTAAAGCCCTCTTGCACAGGTCTTAAAGCCCTCTTGCACATGACCTAGAGCCCTACTTGACACATGCTACATTCCTACTATACACGTCATAATGCCCTCCTACACACGTCCTATAGACCTCCAAAAAACATCCTAGAACCCTCCTACACTCATCCTACAGCCCTCCTACACATGTCCCAGAGCCCCCCTACACATGTTCTAGAGCCCTCCAACACACTTCCTAGAGCCCTCCTGCGCACGTTTTACAGCCATCCTGCAAACATCCTAGATCCCTCCTGCACACGTCACAGAGCCCCGCTCCACACGTCCTAGAGCCCTCCTTCACACATCCTCCACCCTCCTGCAAAGGTCCTACAACCCTCCTACACACGTCATAAAGCCCTCCTACACACGTCCTACAGCCCTCATGCACACGTCCTACATCCGGCCTGCACAATTCACACATACCTCCTGCTCACATCTTTGAGTCCTCCTTCACAAGACCTAGAGCCCTCTTTCACACGTCCTACAACCCTCCTGCACACCTCCTAGAATCCTACTTCACACGTCCTTAAGCCTTCCATTAACAGTCCTGCAGCCCTCCTACACACGTCCTAGAGCCCTCATACACATGTCCTACAGCCCTCCTACACACGTCCTAGAGCCCTCATACACATGTCCTACAGCCCTCCATTACAAGTCCTACAACTTCCTGCACACGTCCTAGATCCTCTGAAACCCAACCAAGAGCCCTCCTACACAGGCCCTAGAGTCCTCCTGCACATGTCATAAAGCCCTCTTACACACATGCTCGAGCCCTCTTTCAGCCATCCTACATCCCTCCTGCACACGTCCTAGACCCTTAATTCACAAGTCCTGCAGCCCTCCTACGCATGTCCTAGACCCTCCTACACATGTACTAGAGCCCTCCTACACTCGTCCTGGAGCACTCCTACACAGGTCCTAGACCCCTCCTGCACATGTCCTACAGCCCTTGTGCACATCCTACAGACTTCCTGCACACATTCTACAGTCCTCCTATACGCGTCCCTGAGCACTCCTACACAAATCCTAGAGCCCTCCTGCACACGTCTTAAAACCCTCTTGCACACGTCTTAAAGCCCTCTTGTAAACAACTTTGAGCCCTACTTGACACGTCCTACATTCCTCCTATACACTTCATAAAGCCTTCCTCCACACTTCCTAGAGCCCTCCTTCACACAACCTCCACTCTCCTGCAAAGTCCTACAACCCTCCTACACACATTCAAAAGCCCTCCTACACACGTCCTTCAGCCCTCCTGCACATGTCAAGAGCCATCGTGCACACATCATAGAGCCCTTCTGCAAACGACCTGCAGCCCTCCTACACACGTCCTAGAGCTCTCCTGCACATGACATAAAGCTCTCCTGCACACATATTAGAGTTCTCCTGAACATGACCTACAGTCCTCTAGCACACGTTCTTGAGCCCTCCTTCACAAATCCTACAGCCCTGGTACACATGTATTGAGCCCTCCTACACACTTCCTAGATTCCTCCTAAACACGTATTAGAGCCCTCCCACACAAATCCTAGTGATCTCCTGCACACGTCCTGCAGCTCTCCTTCACACGTCTTACATCCCTTCTGCACATGTCCTAGAGCCTTAATTCACAAGTCCTGCAGCCCTCTAACGCACATCCTAGAACCCTCCTACACACATACTAGAGCCCTCCTACACACATCCTGGAGCACGACTACACACGTCCTAGAGCTCTCCTGCACATGTCCTACAGACCTCCTGCTAACACCCAACAGCCCACCCCACATCCCTGAGCCCTCCTACACACATCCTGGAGCCCTCCTACACACGTTCAAGTGCCCTCCTGTACATGTCCTACAACCCTGTTGCAAAGGTTCTACAGACCTCTGCACACATCAGAGAGCCCTCCTAAACACGTCCTAGAGACATCCTTAATATGTCTGACAGCCCTTCTGCAATCATCCTAGATCCCTTCTACACACATCCTATAGCCCTCCTATACAGATCCTAGATCCCTCCCGCACGTGTCATAAAGCCCTCGTATACTTGTGCTAGAGGCCTCCTTCCCACGTCCTACAGCCCTCCTGCACACGAATTAGAGCCCTCCTGCACATGTCCTGGAGCACTCCTACACACATCCTAGAGCTCTCCTTCACGCGTCCTACAGCCCTCCAGCATACATCCTAAATCCTCCTTCACACAACGAGGAGCCCTCCTACACATATCCTACAGTGCTTCTGCACATGTCATAAACCTCTCATACACTCGTGCTAGAGACCTCCTTCACCCACCCTCCATCCCTCCAGCACACATCCTAGAGCCTTAATTAACAAGTCCTGCCACCCTCCTACGCACGTCGTAGAACCCTCCGAAACACATCCTAGAGACCTCCTACACACGTTCTGGAGCACTCCTACACATATCCTACAGCTCTCCTGCACACATCCTACACCCCCCTGCACACGTCTTACAGATCTCCTGAACACGTCCCACAGCCCTCCTCCACATGTCCCTGAGGCCTCTTACACAAGTCCTAGAGCACTCCTGAACACATCTTAAAGCCCTCTTGCACATGATCTAGAGCCATACTTGACACGTGCTACATTCCTCCTATACACGTCATAAAGCCCTCCTACACATGTCCTACTGCCCTCCTACACATGTCCCAGAGCCCTCATACACATGTCCTAGAGCCCTCCCACACATATCCTAGAGCCCTCCAACCCACTTCTGAGCCCACCTGCACACGTTTTACAGCCATCCTGCAAACGTCCTAGATCCCACCTGCACAAGTCACAGAGCCCTCCTCCACACATCCAGGAGCCCTCCTTCACACATCCTCCACCCTCATGCAAAGGTCCTACAACCCTCCTACACACGTCCTAATGCCCTCCTACAAATGTCCTACAGCCCTCATGCACACATCCTACATCCGGCCTGCACAATTCACACATACCTCCTGCTCACATCTTTGAGTCCACCTTCACAAGACCTAGAGCCCTCTTTCACACGTCCTACATCACTTCTGCACACGTCCTAGAGTCCTACTTCACACGTCCTTCAGCCCTCCATCAAAAGTCCTACATCCCTCCTACACACGTCCTAGAGCCCTCCTACACATGTCCTACAGCCCTATATTACATGTCCTACAACCTCCTGCACATGTCCTAGATCCTCCGAAACACAACCAAGAGCCCTCCTACACAGGCCCTAGAGTCCTCCTGCACATGTCATAAAGCCGTCGTACACACATGCTAGAGCCCTCTTTCAGCCGTCCTATACCCCTCCTGCACACGTTCTAGACCCTTAATTCACAAGGCCTGCAGCCCTCCTACGCATGTCCTAGACCCTCCTCCTACACACAACCTAGAGCCCTCCTACAAACATCCTGGAGCACTCCTGCA
This sequence comes from Glaucomys volans, assembly GCA_020662805.1. Classification (NCBI taxonomy): domain Eukaryota; kingdom Metazoa; phylum Chordata; class Mammalia; order Rodentia; family Sciuridae; genus Glaucomys; species Glaucomys volans. The sequence continues at coordinate 7,231 of JAJEJO010025364.1, forward strand.
CACGTCCTAGACCCCTCCTGCACATGTCCTACAGCCCTCGTGCACATCCTATAGACCACCTGCACATATTCTACAGTCCTCCTATACACGTCCCTGAGCCCTCCTACACACATCCTTGACCCCTCCTGCACACGTCTTAAGAACCCTCTTGCACACGTCTTAAAGCCCTCTTGCAAACAACCTAGGGCCCTACTTGACACGTCCTACATTCCTCCTATACACTTCATAAATCCCTCCTCCACACATCCTAGAGCCCTCCTTCACACATCCTCCACTCTCCTGCAAAGTCCTACAACCCTTCTACACACATTCAAAAGAACTCCTTCACGTGCTACAGCCCTCATGCACAGGTCCTACATCCAGCCTGCACAATTCACACATACCTCCTGCTCAAATCTTTGAGTCCTCCTTCACAAGACCTAGAGCACTCTTTCACACGTCCTACTACCCTCCTGCACACGTTCTAGCGTCCTACTTCACATGTCCTTCAGCCCTCCTTCAAAAGTCCTACAGCCCTCCTAACCATATCCCAGAATCCTCCTGCACACGACTTAGAGCCCTACCACACACTTCTTGAGCCCTCCTTCACAAGTCCTACAGCCATCCTGCACACGTCCTAGATCCTCCTATACACAACAAAGAGCACTCCTACACAGATCCTAGAGTCCTCCTGCACATGTCATAAAGCCCACGTACACACATCTAGAGCCCTTTTTGACCCGTCCTGCATCCCTCCTGCACAAGTTCTAGATCATTAATTCACAAGTCCTGCAGCCCTCCTATGCATGTCCTAGTCAATCCTACACATGTCCTAGATCTTTCGTACATACGTCCTGGAGCATTCCTATACACGTCCTTGACCCCTCCTGCACACGTGTTAGAACCCTCCTGCACACGTCCTACAGACCTGTTGCACATGTCCCAGAGCCCTCCTCAACACATCTTAGTGCTCTCATTCACGTTGTACAGCCTTCCTACACACGTTTTAGCACCCTACTACACACATCTTCGATCCCTCCTATACACATACTACAGCACTCCTACACACGGGCTACAGACCGCCTACACACCACTTTAGTCCTCCTGCACATGTCAAGAGCCATCGTGCACACATCATAGAGCCCTTCTGCAAACGACCTGGAGCCCTCCTACACACGTCCTAGAGCCCTCCTGCACATGACATAAAGCTCTCCTGCACACATCCTAGAGTTCTCCTGAACACGACCTACAGTCCTCTAGCACACGTCCTTGAGCCCTCCTTCACAAATCCTACAGCCCTGGTACACATGTAATTGAGCCCTCCTACACACTTCCTAGATCCCTCCTAAACACGTATTAGAGCACTCCCACACACATCCTAGTGATCTCCTGCACACTTACTGCAGCTCTCCTTCACACGTCTTACGTCCATTCTGCACTTGTCCCAGAGCCTTAATTCACAAGTCCTGCAGCCCTCTAATGCGCGTCCTAGAACCCTCCTACACACATCCTAGAGCCCTCCTACAAACATCCTGGAGCACGACTACACACGTCCCAGAGCACTCCTGCACACGTCCTACAACCCTCCTGCACATGTCCTACAGACCTCCTGCACACACCCTACAGCCTGCCCCAAATCCCTGAGCCCTCCTACACACATCCTGAGCCCTCCTACACATGTCCTAGTGCCCTACTCTACATGTCCTACAAACCTCCTGCAAAGGTGCTAGAGACCTCTGCACACATCAGAGATCCCTCCTAAACACGTCCTAGAGACATCCTTAACATGTCTGACAGCCCTTCTGCAATCATCCTAGAATCCTTCAACACATATCCTAGAGCCCTCCTACACAGATCCTAGATCCCTCACGCCCATGTCATAAAGCCCTCATACACAAGTGCTAGAGGCCTCCTTCACACGTCCTAAAGTCTTGTGCACATGAATTAGAGCCTGACTGCACATGTCCTGGAGCACTCCTACACACATCCTAGAGCTCTCCTTCACACGTCCCACAGCCCTCCAGCACACATCCTAAATCCTCCTTCACAAAACAAGAGCCCTCCTACACATGTCCTAGAGTGCTTCGGCACATGTCATAAACCTCTCATACACTCGTGCTAGAGCCCTCCTTCACCCATCCTACATCCCTCCAGGACACATCCTATAGCCTTAATTCACAAGTCCTGCCGCCATCCTACGCACGTCCTAGGACCCTCCTACAAACATCCAGGAGACCTCCAACACATGACCTGGAGCACTCCTACACATATCTTACAGCTCTCCTGCACACATCCTACACCCCCTCCACACGTCTTACAAACCGCCTGAACACGTCCCACAGCCCTCCTCCACATGTCCCTGAGGCCTCCTACACAGGTCCTAGAGCCCTCCTGCACACATCTTAAAGCCCTCTTGCACACGTCTTAAAGTCCTCTTGCACATGACCTAGAGCCCTACTTGTACCGTGCTACATTCCTCCTACACACGTCATAAAGCCCTCCTACACACGTCCTATAGCCCTCCGAAAAACATCTTAGAGCCCTCCTACACACATCCTACAGCCTCCTACACATGTCCCAGAGCCCTCCTACACATGTTCTTAGACCCCTCCTACTCATGTCCTAGAGCCCTCAAACCCACTTCCTAGAACCATCCTGCACACGTTTTATAGCATCCTGCAAACGTCCTAGATCCCTCCTGCACACATCACAGAGCCCTCCACCACACGTCCAGGAGCCGTCCTTCACACATCCTCCACCCACCTGCAACGGTCCTACAACACTCCTACACATGCCCTAAAGCCCTCCTTCAAATGTCCTACAGGCCTCATGCACACGTCCTACATCCGGAATGAACAATTCACACATACCTCCTGCTCACATCTTTGAGTCCTCCTTCACAAGCCCTAGAGCCCACTTTGACACGTCCTACAACCCTCCTGCACATGTCCTAGAGTCCTACTTCACACGGCCTTCAGCCCTCCATCCACAGTCCTACAGAACTCCTAAATAAATCCTAGAGTCCTCCTGCACATGTCATAAAGCCCTCGTACACACATGCTAGAGCCCTCTTTCAGCCGTCCTACATCCCTCCTGCACACGTCCTAGACCCTTAATTCACAAGTCCTGCAGCCCTCCTACGCATGTCCTAGACCCTCCTACACAAGTCCTAGAACCGTCCCTCAAACGTTTTTGAGCACTCCTACACACGTCCTATACCCCTCCTGCACATGTCCTTTAGCCCTCCTGCACATCCAAAGACCTCCTGCACACATTCTGCAGTCCTCCTATACACGTCCCTGAGCCCTCCAACACACATCTTAGAGCCCTCCTGCACACGTGTTAAAACCCTCTTCCACACGTCTCAAAGCCCTCTGGCAAACAACCTAGAGCCCTACTTGACACGTCCTACATTTCTCCTATACACTTCATAAAGCCATCATCCACACATCCTAGAGCCCTCCTTCAAATTCCTCCACTCTCCTGCAAAGTCCTACAACTCTCCTACACACGTACAAAAGCCCTCCTCCACACGTCCTACAGCCCTCATGCACATGTCCTACATCCGGCCTGCACAATTCACACATAGCTCCTGCTCACATCTTTGAGTCCTCCTTCACAAGACCTAGAGCACTCTTTCACACGTCCTACAACCCTCCTGCACACGTCCTAGAGTCCTATTTCACACGTCCTTCAGCCCTCCAACAAAAGTCCTACAGCACTTCGAACCATATCCCAGAATCCTCCTACACACGACCTAGAGCCCTACCATACAAGTCCTAGAGCCCTCCTTCACAAGTCCTACAGCCCTACTGCACACGTCTTAGATCCTCCTACACACAACAAAGAGCACTCCTACACAGATCCTAGAGTCCTCCTGCACATGTCATAAAGCCCACGTACACACATCTAGAGCCCTCTTTCACCCGACCTACATCCCTCCTGCACAAGTTCTAGATCCTTAATCCACAAGTCCTGCAGCCCTCCTATGCATGTCCTAGACCCTCCTACACACGTCCTAGAGCTTTCCTACATACTTCCTGGAGCACTCCTACACAAGTCCTAGACCCCTCCTGCACACGTCTTAGAACCCTCCTGCACACGTCCTACAGAACTCCTGCACATATCCCAGAGCCCTCCTCAACACATCGTAGAGCTCTCATTCACGTTGTACAGCCGTCCTACACACGTTATAGCACCCTACTACACACATCTTCGATCCCTCCTATACACATACTAGAGCACTCCTACACACGTGCTGCAGACCGCCTACACCTCGTTCAGCCCTCCTGCACATGTCAAAAGGCATCGTGCACACATCATAGAGCCCTACTGCAAACGACCTGGAGCCCTCCTACACAAGTTTTAGTGCCCTCCTGCACATGACATAAAGCTCTCCTGCACACATCCTAGCGTTCTCCTGAACACGTCCTACAGTCCTCTAGCACACGTCCTGAGCCCTCCTTAACAAATCCTACAGCCCTGGTACACATATAATTGAGCCCTCCTACACACTTCCTAGATCCCTCTTAAACACTTATTAGAGCCCTCCCACACACATCCTAGTGATCTCCTGCACACGTCGTGAAGCTCTCCTTCAAACGTCTTACATCCCTTCTGCACTTGTCCCAGAGCCTTAATTCACAAGTCCTGCAGCCCTCTAACGGGGGTCCTAGAACCCTCCTACACACATACTAGAGCCCTCCTACACACATCCTGGAGCACGACTACACACGTCCTAGAGCTCTCCTGCACACGTCCTACAACCCTCCTGCACATGTCCTACAGACCTCCTGCACACACCCTACATCCCGCCGCACATCCCTGAGCCCTCCTACACACATCCTGAACCCTCCTACAGACGTCCTAGTGCCCTCCTCTACATGTCCTACAAACCTCCTGCAAAGGTGCTAGAGACCTCTGCACACATCAGAGAGCCCTCCTAAACACGTCCTAGAGACATCGTTAACATGTCTGACAGCCCTTCTGCAATCATCCTAGATCCCTTCTATATACATCCTAGAGCGCTCCTACACAGATCCTAGATCCCTCACGCCCATGTCATAAAGCCCTCATACACAAGTGCTAGAGGCCTCCTTCACACGTCCTACAGCCCTCCTGCACACGAATTATAGCCCTCCTGCACATGTCCTGGAGCACTCCTACACACATCCTAGAGCTCTCCTTCACACGTCCTACAGCCCTCCAGCACACATCCTAAATCCTCCTTCACACAACCAAGAGCCCTCCTACACATGTCCTACAGTGCTTCTGCACATGTCATAAACCTCTCATAAACTCGTGCTAGAGCCCTCCTTCACCCATCTTACATCCCTTGGGCACACATCCCAGAGCCTTAATTCACAATTCCTGCCGCCCTCCTACGCACGTCCTAGAACCCTCCTAACCACTTCCTAGAGACCTCCTACACACGTCCTGGAGCACTCCTACACTTATCCTACAGCTCTCCTGCACACATCTTACACCCCCCTGCACACGTCTTACAGACCTCCTGAACACGTCCCACAGCCCTCCTCCACATGTCCCTGAGGCCTCCTACACAGCTCCTAGAGCCCTCCTGCACACATCTTAAAGCCCTCTTGCACACGTCTTAAAGCCCTCTTGCACATGACCTAGAGCCCTACTTGACACGTGCTACATTCCTCCTATACACGTCATAATGCCCTCCTACACACGTCCTATAGCCCTCCGGAATACATCCTAGAGGCCTCCTACACACATCATACAGCCCTCCTACACATGTCCCAGAGCCCTCCTACACATGTCCTAGAGCCCTCCTACACATGTCCTAGAGCCCTCCAACCCAATCCCTAGAGCCCTCCTGCACACATTTTACAGCCATCCTTCAGACGTCCTAGATCCCTCCTGCACACGTCACAGAACCCTCCACCACACGTCATAGAGCCCTGCTTCACACATCCTCCACACTCCTGCAAAGGTCCTACAACCCTCCTACACACATCCTAAAGCCCTCCTACACACGTCCTACAGCCCTCATGCACACGTCCTACATCCGGCCTGCACAATTCACACATACCTCCTGCTCACATCTTTGAGTCCTCCTTCACAAGACCTAGAGCCCTCTTTCACCCCTCCTACATCCCACCTGCACAAGTTCTAGATCCTTAATTCACAAGTCCTGCAGCCCTCCTATTCATGTCCTAGACACTCCTACACACGTCCTAGAGCTCTCCTATATACGTCCTGGAGCACTCCTACACACGTCCTAGACCCCTCCTGCACACGTCTTAGAACCCTCCTGCACACGTCCTACAGACCTCCTGCACATGTCCCAGAGCCCTCCTCATCACATCGTAGAGCTCTCATTCACGTTGTACAGGCCGTCCTACACACGATTTAGCACCCTACTACACACATTTCGATCCCTCCTATACACATACTAGAGCACTCCTACACACGTGCTACAGACCGCCTACACACCTCTTTCAGCCCTCCTGCACATGTCAAGATCCATCGTGCACACATCATAGAGCCCTTCTGCAAACGACCTGGAGCCCTCCTACACACGTCCTACAGCCCTCCTGCACATGACATAAAGCTCTCCTGCACACATCCTAGCGTTCTCCTGAACACGATCTACAGTCCTCTAGCATATGTCCTTGAGCCCTCCTTCACAAATCCTACAGCCCTGGTACACATGTAATTGTGCCCTCCTACACACTTCCTAGATCCCTCCTAAACACGTATTAGAGCCCTCCCACACACATCCTAGTGATCTCCTGCACATGTCCTGCAGCTCTCCTTCACACGTCTTACATTCCTTATGCACATGTCCTAGATCCTTAATTCACAATCCTGCAGCCCTCTAACGCACTTCCTAGAACCCTCCTACACACATACTAGTGCCCTCCTACACACATCCTGGAGCCCTCCTACACACGTCCTAGTGCCCTCCTGTGCATGTCCTACAACCCTCCTGCATAGGTGCTAGAGACCTCTGCACACATCAGAGAGCCCTCCTAAACACGTCCTAGAGACATCCTTAACATGTCTGACAGCCCTTCTGCAATCATCCCAGATACGTTCTTCACACATACTAGAGCCCTCCTACACAGATCCTAGATCCCTCCCGCACATGTCATAAAACCCTCGTACACACATGCTAGAGGCCTCCTTCCCACGTCCTACAGCCCACCTGCACCCGAATTAGAGCCCTCCTGCACATGTCCTGGAGCACTATTACACACATCCTAGAGCGCTCCTTCACACGTCCTACAGCCCTCCAGCACACATCCTAAATTCTCCTTCACACAACCAAGAGCCCTCCTACACATGTCCTAGAGTGCTTCTACACATGTCATAAACCTCTCATAAACTCGTGCTAGAGCCCTCCTTCACCCATCCTACATCCCCCTGGCACACATCCCAGAGCCTTAATTCCCAAGTCCTGCCGCCCTCCTATGCATGTCCTAGAACCCTCCTAAAAACATCCTAGAGACCTCCTACACACGTCTTCGAGCACTCCTACACATATCCAACAGCTCTCCTGCACACATCCTACACCACCCTGCACACGTCTTACAGCCCTCCTGAACACATCCCACTGCCCTCCTCCACATGTCCCTGAGGCCTCCTACACATGTCCTAGAGCCCTCCTGAACACATCTTAAAGCCCTCTTGCACACGTCTTAAAGCCCTCTTGCACATGACCTAGAGCCCTAATTGATTCGTGCTACATTACTCCTATACACGTCATAATGCCCTCCTACACACGTCCTATAGCCCTCCCAAAAACATCCTAGAGCCCTCCTACACACATCTTACAGCACTCCTACACATGTCCCAGACCCTCCTACACATGTCCTAGAGCCCTCCTACACATGTCCTAGAGCCTCCAACCCACTTCCTAGAGCCCTCCTGCACACGTTTTACAGCCATCCTGCAAACGTCCTATATCCGTCCTGCACACGTCACAGAGCCCTCCACCACACGTCCTAGATCCCTCCTTCACACATCCTCCAACCTCCTGCAACGGTCCTACAAACCTCCTACACATGTCCTACAGCCCTCATGCACACTTCCTATATCCGGCCTGCAGAATTCACACATACCTCCTGCTCACAAATTTGAGTCCTCCTTCACAAGACCTAGAGCACTCTTTCACATGTCCTACACCCTCCTGCACACGTCCTAGAGTCCTACTTCACACGTCCTTCAGCCCTCCTTCCGAAGTTCTACAGCCCTCCTAGCCATATCCCAGAATTCTTCTACACACGACCTAGAGCCCTACCACACATGTCCTAGAGCCCTCCTTCACAAGTCCTACAGCCCTCCTGCACACGTCCTAGATCCTCCTACACACAACAAAGAGCACTCCTACACAGATCCTAGAGTCCTCCTGCACATGTCATAAAGCCCACGTTCACACATCTAGAGCCCTCTTTCACCCGTCCTACATCCCTCCTGCACAAGTTCTAGATCCATAATTCACAAGTCCTGCAGCCCTCCAATGCATGTCCTAGACCCTCCTACACACGTCCTAGAGCTCTCCTAAATACGTCCTGGAGCACTCCTACACACGTCCTAGTCCCTCCTGCACACGTCTTAGAACCCTCCTGCACACATCCTACACACCTCCTGCACATGTCCCAGAGCCCACCTCAACACATCGTAGAGCTCTCTTTCATGTTGTACAGCCATCCTACACACGTTTTAGCACCCTACTACACACATCTTAAATCCCTCCTATACACATACTAGAGCACCTCTACACAAATGCTACAGACCGCCTACAAACCTCTTTCAGCCCTCCTGCACATGTCAAGAGCCATCGCGCACACATCATAGAGCCCTTGTGCAAACGACCTGGAGCCCTCCTATACCCGTCCTAGAGCCCTCCTGCACATGACATAAAGCTCTCCTGCACACATCCTAGAGTTCTCCTGAACACGACCTACAGTCCTCTAGCACACGTCCTTGAGCCCTCCTTCACAAATCCTACAGCCCTGGTACACATATAATTGAGCCCTCCTACACACTTCCTAGATCCCTCCTAAACACGTATTAGAGCCCTCCCACACACATCCTAGTGATCTCCTGCACACGTCCTGCAGCTCTCCTTCACACGGCTTACATCCCTTCTGCACATGTCCTAGAGCCTTAATTCACAAGTCCTGCAGCCCTCTAACGCACATCCTAGAATCCTGCTACACACATACTAGAGCCCTTCTACACACATCCTGGAGCACGACTACACACAACTTAGATTTCTCCTGCACACTTCCTACAACCCTCCTGCACATGTCCTACAGACCTCCTGCACACACCCTAAATCCCACCCCAATCCCTGAGCCCTCCTACACACATCCTGGAGCACTCCTACACACGTCCTAGTGCCCTCCTGTACATGTCCTACAACCCTCCTGCAAAGGTGCAAGGGACCTCTGCACACATCAGAGAGCCCTCCTAAACACGTCCTAGAGACATCCTTAACATGTCTGACAGCCCTTCTGCAATCATCCTAGATCACTACTACACACATCCTAGATCCCTCCTACACAGGTCCTAGATCCCTTCAGCACATTTCATAAAGCCCTCATGCACAGGTGCTAGAGCCCTCATTCACACATCGTACAGCCCTCCTGCACACGACCTAATGCCCTCCCGCACATGACCTGGAGCACTCTTACACCCATCCTAGAGCTCTCCTTCACACGTCCTACCGCCCTCCAGCACACATCCTAGATCCTCCTACAGACAACCAAGAGCCCTCTGACACATGTCCTAGAGTCCTCCTACACATGTCATAAACCCCTTGTACACACATGCTAGAGCCCTCCTTCACAGGTCCTACATCCCTCCTG
>JAJEJO010025368.1:0-14190 GCA_020662805.1 Glaucomys volans
TAAATCACTTGAAATAAGTCAACTTTGCACGATGAAATAGCCAATTTAATATACACATTGATTTTATTTCATTTTGCTTTTGATTTGGAAGGAGTGCTTTTGGTTTTTATTCTGATTTAATTTTGTTTTATTGTTATGTAAAACATTTGCCTGGTTCTAAAACTGCCCTACAAAATGAAGTGTTATCAGAGAAGTCTAATTTCTATCTCTATTCCCTTACCCCCATTTTATTCCTCTTCTAATAGACAATAATTTAAAAATTTTATTTATCTTAGCTGATCTTTAATTAAAGAAAATATGCATGCATTTGTGTATTACCTCCCTTTCTTTGATAAGTAATAATGTATTATATACATTTTATTCCACTTTCCTTTTTCACTTAACATTGAACTCTGGAGACGCTGCTATCATAGCACACAGAGGTCTGCCACATTCCCTTGGCTAGCCACAGGGACTATCTGTTGTGTGGTGGTCAGCTATTCCCTATTAGTGGACTTTTGAGTGGTTTCTAGTATTTTACTATCATGAATGGTGCTGCCATGAATAGTTTTATGCATAGGTCCTATTTTTGCTAGTGAATTTTTGGAATAGATTCCTAGAGATGAGATTACCAGGTCCAAGGGTACATATGTAAATTTGCTAGAACTCGTCAAATTCCTCTCCATCAGAGATTGCGCCATTTTGCATTCCCACCAGACAATACATGAGAGGGCTTATTTTCCCAATTTTTCCAATGCGGTACAATCTTAAACTTCTCGATTTTTGTAAGTCTGGATTTTTATAAGATGAAAAGTAAGTATCTGGGCTTAGTTTTAATCAGCATTTCTCTGATTATGAACAAGGTTAAACAACTTTTCATAGGTTTATATTTTGATCCACTTTTGGATCCCCAGTGCCTGCACAGGGCCTGGCACCGAAGAGGCTCTCAGAAGAGACTTCTGAAATGAAGGAATGGAAGAGCAGATAAACAAATGAGGAAGTGAAGTCTTAAAGAGGATGGCTGACTTGCCCAAGGTCATGTGTCCAATTTTCATCAGAGTGGGACTAAAATTGATCTAGCCTTTTCTCCTCGTCTAATCTTTCTGACTATAAAATGGATAGAATTTTATAGCAGAAAGTTTAGAAACACAAGAAAGTGTAAACATAAGGAAAATTTTAATCTTTCTATCAAAAATCATTAATTCTTAGCACTTTAGTGTATTTCCTGCTAGTCTTCGTTCATTTCTTTCAGCTTTGATCACACCACATTTACAGTTTTGTATGCTGTTTTTCCTTACCTAACACTTCCTCATGTTAGCTTTTTGTTACTATAATGAAATACCTCAGACAGGCTACTTATGAAGAAAAAGAGGTTTACTAGCTCACAACTTTAAAGGCTGAAAGTCTACACAGTATGGGTCAGTGTCTTGTGGAGGTCCCACCGTGGATGGTGGAGAAGAGATGGGGAAGCACAGGCAGGAGGAAGGACTAGATCTCAAAAGAAAGCCAGTGAGCTGGGCAGGACCAGGACCCTGTTGTCATCTCAAACCTCATGAGAACTACCAAAGGGTCCCAGGAGAGCTATCTTCACCCCTTTTGAAGACACACCCCCATCTGACCTTAGGACTTCCCACTAGGCCCCACCTCTAAAAGGTTCGGCATCACCACTCCAGGAACCAAACCTCCAACACATGAGTCTTTGAGGGGGCAAACAGCATCCAAACCATAGACCACATTAATAACAACATCATTTTAATGGCTAGACCCCACTTCACTCTTCTATCCAATATATACTAGTGTATTTTACTTCTGTGTTACTGCTAGACTTCTAGATTGTTTCCAGATCTGTGCTACTATAAATTAATTCTACCATGTTCATCTTTGTTCCCACTCTGGATTTTCCCCCTTAGGATTGATTCCTGGAAGTGGAGCTCCTGGAATCCCAGCACTGCACTCCAAGTTCAGGGTTTTTCTTGGCCACACTCAAAGAGGAGTGTCTGTTAAGCTTTGCCCCCATGGCTTGCAAAGCCCCTGCCCTAGCCTGGTTCTCAGTGTCTGTGATCTTCAGTAGAGACACACTCACACCCAAGTGAGATCAGAGGAAGGGCTGAGTGGGGTGAGCCAGCACCCACTCAGGAGGCGGCATCAGAATCTCTTCTCATTCTCCCAATTGTGACCTCCCAGGCTGTGTATGGATCACCTGCAGCCAATGAGAGGAAACTGCACATGGCAAGGAGAAACCTGGTGGAGGTGCAGGGTAGGCAGGGATGCTGAGAGATGTGATCCAGCTTTGGAAGCCCTTGTGGGGCAGTGGAGCAGGTGCTGGGGTCCGACCCACTCACCCTGTGGAGGGCTCCATGGTAGAGTCACACAGTAGCAGATGTGAGACCTGGGAAGGCGCCGGGAGGGATCAGGAATCGAGTGCAGCGGTGGGAACAGAGGTTTCACCTGACAGATGAGGCTGTGTAGTGGCCTAACTCAAAAGACCCTCTAAGCAGGGTTAGGGATGCTAGATCTTATCTTGTAGGCAACAAAGTAATGGAATGACAGACAGTCAGGTCTATAATAAGGGCTGCTGTATGGGAGGCAGGGCTGCCGATGAGAACCGGGCAAATTTAGAAAGGCCATCACCCAGTCCGGAGACCAGGACTCCTGAATCAGCACAGTGGTAATAGAGACAAAAGGAAGATAGAGATCAGAGACGTGTGGGATACCAAACAGGAAGAGTGATGTTAACTTACAACCTCTCTGTAGTGGGCCGGGATGAGTCCTGAACCCAAACTCAAAACACCTGGGTTCCAGTCCCTGCTCAATGTGACCTGGGCAGCTCTCAGTTTCCACCTTTGTATCCCACGGAGGTTGCACTAGGTCATCTCCAAGGCCCTTTGAGTTTTGAAAACTCTGTGATCCTGAGGCTGTTAAGTGACTGAGGTCCTGGAGGGAAGAGAAGAGGAAAAAACAGGCTGAGCAGAGGGAGCAACCAGGGTGGGTCTCAGGGTCCTGGCTCTCTGTCTCCCCACTTCATCAATCTTGTAGCATTTATGTCAGTGGGGTGGCCTGGGCCCAGGCCAGAGGCCAGCTGTGGGAAGGGAAGAGTTGTCTCTGGCTGGAGGAGCAGAAAGGAAAGAATGCAGAGCTTCCAAAAAGCCGTGAACAAGTCTTCAGCTCTGGCAGGATGCCCAAGGGTTTCGCAACTGCCCTCTAGTGAGTGGACGTAGGGGAGGGCGGACTCACCCCCTCTGTGCCTCAGAGACTGTGAGATGATGGCGGCCACACAGATGACTTTGGCTGCAAGTAAAAGCAAACCGTGCCTCCAATGGGCTACATGAGGAATGCATCTTCTCACCGCTGCAGACCCAGAGCAGGCCCTGGTGTCCTCAACAGCACAGGTTTGCTATTCTCTCTCAACCTCTGCAGATTCCATGATGGCTGTCACTCTCCTTGGGCTTGAAAGATGGCGGCCACTGGCAATGGGGTCTATGTGCTTGCTCAGCAGGACTGAGCCACAGAGGACATCTGTCCTGGCCCTTACTATAAGTTCTTTTCTTTGGTCTGAATGGAATAACTTGGGTCATGTTTCCAGTCCATCAGGGTCCCTCCAGGCATGCATGTGCAGATTGGCTTAGGTTAACCAGGATCTTGTGCTAAACCTGGGGGTGGGGAGACTATCCCAGCAGAATCCGGGTTCTCTGAGGAAGGAAGAGTGGAATCCATTGCTGGGTGAGTGAGCAGCACATCCACATCACCATAAGCCCTAAGGTCCTCTGCAGTGCACCGCTGCCCACAATCTTGGTCAGTGGCTCAGGCATCATTTCTAGATCACCAGGAAGGACTAGGGGAGTGACTTGCTTGGACCAGACATCGGGTTAATAGCAGAACCTGAATTGAGAAAACTAAGCACTCAGTGAACAAACCAGGCCCAAGCTGCCACTCAAGCTCCTGGCTGGCTCCTTGAGTTAGGGCTGCTGCCTCCTCTGGACTCCCAGGCCCTAACCCCCAGAATCTCCAGCCTCCAGCCTGAGCTGCATGCACAGACTCATCGTCGAGGCTCCCAAGGGCTGCCAGAGCTTGGTGGGTCCAGGAATAATGCTGGGGTTTGGATCCTGGCTTTGAGTTTCTGTGTCCTCTCTGTCAGATGGGACCCTGAACCCCACTTCAGTACCTCTTGGCATAATTGTTGGGGGGAGGGTCAAGCGAGATGAGGACATGGTGCTTTGATAACCATGAAATGCTGTGGAAGTATCAGGCTTCCCTTCTACTGGAAAAGGGTTCATTCTATGAGCCTCATCTGTACCAAGCACTGGAAGGCCACAGGAAACGAGCAGTCAGAGGGATGAATGAGACAGCCAGACATGGAGTCATTTAACTACAAATGCACAGTTTGAATTTGCTCCTTAACAGATGAGGAGATGTATCCAGAGAGGGGTGATGAGCTGCTCAAGGTCACACAGGACTAGAACTCAGCCCCCCAGTTCCCAGCTCTGTCACCTACACCAGGCCCCAAGTGTTGAGTGAGGTCCTCCCCACCCCCACAACCCCAGCCTAAGTGCAGGGAAGGACAGCTGCAATATAGCTCGTGCCTGCCAGCACGTCCCCAAGTTTCTTGGGGGCCATTCTTCAGGGGTTCACTCAGGCGAGGTCACACTTCCCCTCGGGTGGTTTCCTGTTTTGGCCAAACAATGACTCTTGCTGGGACCTGGTGCCAGCTGGCTGCAGCTGTGCCAAGGCCCTGACTCTTTGCATGTAGAAGAGGAGAAGGCCTGGCCCCTAGGGACCAGGCCAGGAACCCCACACTCAGATGCGGCCTTTGGGGCCCACTGAATTTAGTCATTCCTTCAGGTCCTGATGACACACACAAGCAGTGGGTTTTGTCAGAGTACCCAGAATGCAGAGATAGCTGAAGAGAGTTTACTAATTTTACAGACATTCATCCTGTACCCAGGAGGAGTGCATTGTCCTGGGTGCAAGAAATGCAGATGTGCACAAGATGCACCCTCTTAATGTGCTCTTTTTCTTCCCAAGATCTTGCAAAAGCTCAGTTGTTCCCCAGGCATCTAGTGCAAGCAGCTCCACATTGAAGTCTCAGGGCCATGGGGAAGGGATTCTAAGGGCATTAGTGAAAATAATAAAGATAACATTTTTAAAGTTAACTTTTTTAATAGGTGAGGAAATCAAGGTTTGTATATGAAAGAGAGAGACTAACCTAAGGTACAGAATGGAGCTGGGACCTAACCTGGATCTTCAGACTCCCAACCTTATGCTTCAGGATGCTTCCAAAAGCAGACATCTTTAGGAGGCCAAGGCAGGAGGACTGTAAGTTCAAAGCCAGCCTCAGCAAAAGCCAGGCGCTAAGCAACTCAGTGAGACCCTGTCTCTAAATAAAATACAAAATAGGGCTGAGGATGTGGCTCAGTGGCCAAGTGCCCCTGAGTTTGATCCCCAGTACCTGCCACCCACCACTGTCCAAAAAAAAAAAAAAAAAAAAAAAGAATCCATCAAACTGGAAGTCCTACAGAATTAGAGAAGCTAGGGCAGGTCCTTGAGTTCATAGGGTGTGGTGCTTGCTGATCAATAAAATATGGGTGGAGACCAGATGAGAGGAGGGAGGTATAGGGAGCCTGCTGTGTGTTAGGCACATAGTCATCTTGGTTCCCACTCTGGAGGTGAGAAAGTGCAGCTCCTCAGGAAGAGCTCCCTGAGCATCTGCTGAACGGGTGAGGTGGGGGAGGATGTTCATTCAGGCTCCATGCTGTGTGCCCATTCTCCTTTTGTCTCCAGGCCTGTCCTGCTCGGGCCTCTCTGTGCCAATTGCTGTGGTGGCTTCTCCTTTTTCCTAGGTCTGGCCCACTGGAGGCTGTAGCAGGGGTCCATGAGCAGGAGACAGAGGTGGGAGCACTTGCCCCTCCCCCCATGCTCCTCCCTGCGTGGCCACAGTCTGATGGCTGCTGCATTCTGGTGCTACAGCTGCTGTTGGGTGACCCCAAGAACCAGGTGGGTTGCCCTAACACACATGCCTGCCCCTCAGCTGGCAGACCTGCTATGGTAATGGCTTCCTGCTGCTGTAGGTCTCCAGATGGTCCCTCACCCTGTCCTATTTGCCCGCCCATACCTTCCTAGGTCTGGTCTGCAGATTCCCTGCAGGGATTCCCCCCAATGTCCTGCTGGAGTCCTGCCTAATAAGACATCATGGCCAGACCTCTGAATCAAAAATTTCCATCTTGGGCTGGAGACATAGCTCGGTGGTAGAGTGTTTGCCTAGCATGTGTGAGGCCCTGGGTTCAATCCCCAGCACCACACACACCTACAAAAATATCTGTCTCCCTACCTCTCTCCAGCATCACCCAGACATATTCCCCTGAGATAGGGCAGTAGCCTGCTTCCCTGGAGCCTCCAGAATTTGTTGGTGCTGCTGTGGAGACAATGAGAGGGTAGTTCCCAAGGGCAGGCACTTGGTCCTGCTATGTCCCTCTTCTCTGGAGAATCAGAGCGCCCCGCTGGAAGGTCTTGGGGGAGCAGTAGTCCGGTCCTAGGCTTGTCTGCACCCCAGACCAAGTTGGGGGTAAGAAGAGGGCTAGAGACCAGGGAGGAGAGGCAGAGGCTCCTACTGCAGGGCTTCAGGGCCCTTGGAATCCCCTGGGCAATGCTTTTTCCTGGGCAACACTTTTTGGTTCAGCAGTAGGAACAGGCGAGGAGGGAGGGACACAACTGAGATCACTGGATGAATATTTCCCAAGTCTGCCTCAATCTCCATTCCCTCCTGAGCGCCACACACAGACCTCCATGGTGCTCCAGAGACCTCTGTGACCATGAGAAGTTGACACCAACACATTCCCTTCCTTCCCTGCTCCTTGGCCCATGACCCTCCATCAGGGAAAGGCACCAGAAGGCTGGCATCAGGCCTGACTGGCTTTCCTCTGCACTTAGGGCCTGAGCTTATGCAGATTCTTGCCAAGTCCTACTCTGCTGTCTTGTCCCCAGGCTATGGCCATCTCCCCAAGCTGGGCCTCACCATCTACACTTAGTTATGACAGTGGCCTGATCTTGCTGATCTCAGGCTGGACTCCTTCAGTCCATCTTCCATTTAGCAGAGGGACTTCCATTTAGTTTATACTTCTGGAAAGTCACTCTGCTTCCATTTAGCTTTCCAGAAGTATAAACCTAAGCATGTTCCTTCTGTCCTTAAATGGAGCCCAAAATGTATGATATGGCCCAGGCCTCCCTTTCCAACTTTACCTCTGAAGTGCATTGCCATTGGATGTTCCATAGACCATCAGCCTTTGCTGGCTTCTTCATGTTTACCTTGCTGTAGTCAACAACAGAATAGCCCCCTTGGAAAGGGTCACCGTCCCACCAGCTCATCACTGTCTTAGTTTGATTCATCCAAAGCAGAGTGTGAGACAAAGATTTGGGGCAAGTAATCACTGGGGAGGTGATTTCAAGAGTCAGGAGCAAAGGAATGGGCAGAGGAGGACAGGGAAGGAAGCAACTCAATACCAGGGTGTGTTTTATCAGTCTTCACTGTGGACAACGGGGCCACATTCCCCCAGGACCCCGTGAAATCCACAGAATGACTCCGAATCATCCACCTGCTAAATGGTAGATAGAAATTGATCTGCTAACTCCAGCACCCACTAGGTGAGGGCTTTTAGATATCTGGGCCACATTGCTGCCCACGCAAGTTCCCATGGTGCCAAAGAGCTTGCAGCAGCTTTGGAAACTTGCAGCTCAAGCTTGGCGTGGATGCTGGCCATGCCAGGTGACCCTGGGCTAGCAAGGGGTTGTCCATCCCAGGTGCAGCTGAAATCCAATGAAGCCAGGGTGGCTGCATAGAAACACTCCTTCATTGGAAAAATACACCTGGATTGCTGGAGCCAGCTGTGTATGAGATGCTCAGGTCACTGAAAAAGAGGATGTGCTCAGAGTTCACCCAGGGCATCACGGAATGAGCACGAGCATTGCTGACAGATTTCCTGAGTTCAAACCCTGCTTTGGTTTATACCAGCTGTGGGACCTTGAGCAAATCACATCACCCTTGAGCCACAGTGTCCTTCTCAATATAGGGATAATCATTCCTATGAGATATAAAAATGCTCATGAGAACCAAAAGCAACCCAAGAAGGCAATACATTCAGCTTCCTGATGTTGTCTGTTGTTGAATGACATCCGTATGTCAGTTTCTTTCTTCCCACACCAACGAAGGTGGCTGCCCAGACTCTCACTTCACTGCCTCAACCAGAATCACCCCCATTTTCTCCACCTTTGGTGTTACCAGGGTCACCTAGATTACCCAGCAGCCCTCACAACCTGTGTGCAGCGTGGCTTTTCCAGGTCTCAGTTTCGAACTTGCACATCAGCAATCCATTCCCCGCTTGCACTGCAGATGGCCAAAAGAGATTTTGTGGAAACAGCAGGAAGAATTGACATTGCATACTACACAGCAATCATTGAGTGAGTGATTGATTTTTGAAATTCCCATTAGCTTTTGCTATCTTGCCCCGAATCCCTCTTCTGACCCCACCATTTTTCTCACCTTGAGTTTTGCCCCTCCAATTTCATTCCTCCCCCCCTTTTCCTCCCCTTTGGGTTTTGGGGCTCCCTCACATATATATTTTGAAAAATTCCCCCCCCCCCTTCCACCAAATTCATATGTTGAAGTCCTAAGCCTCAGGTCTTGAGAATGTGATCTCATATGGAAACAAGGTCATTGCAGAGGGCAATTAGTTAAGAGGAGTATATAATGAAGTAGGGGGACCCCTGTCCAGTATGACTGGTGTTCTTATATTTGGGCCCAGAGTCACCCACACAGGGAGAATGCATTGTGAAGATTGGATTTATGCTGCCACAAGCCAAAGTAGTACCAAAAGAGGCTGGGAATAAATCCTTCCCTAGTGCCTTAGAGGGAGTGCGGACAGCTGACACCTTGATCTTGAACTTGCAGCCTCTGGGACAATCGGTTTCTGTTGGTGAAGTCACCCAGTCTGTGGCATTTTAAAAAATATTTTTTAGTTGTAGATGGACAAAATACCTTTATTTATTTATTTACTTTTATGTGGCGCTGAGGATCGAATCCACGGCCTCATGTGTGCTAGGCAAGTGCTCTACCATTGAGCTACAACCCCAGCCCTGCCTATGGCATTAAAAAAATTTTTTTTTTAATTCTTTTAGTTGTAGATGGACACAGTACCCTTATTTTATTTATTTATTTTTACGTGGTGCTGAGGATCGAACCTAGTGCCCCAGACGTGCAAAGCAAGTGCTCCACCCCTGAGCCACAACCCCAGCCCCAGTCTGTGGCATTTTGTTACAGCAGCTAGCAAACTAACACATCACCTGAATGGAAAACTTATTTTTCTGTTGCAAATACAATTTTGCATGGTCCCCTTCCAATCTAGTCTTTGTTGCTGTGTTCATGTGTTTACATTTCCTGACTCCCTGAGACAGTCAACCCTGGAGGCAGAGCCTGGATCATTCTCGGTGTAGTGTCTACAGGGCCTGACATGCCACCTGGCCCACAGAGGCACACAGGCAAGGTCTGCTGAAGATCACTTGCTAGAGGTAGCTCTGATGCTTGCCCTTCAGGGGCTGTTCATAGCATAGGCGGTGTGGTCAAGGGCAGGCATTGGGAAGGGTGGGCCAGGTACAGCATGAGCAGCCCACAGCCAGCTGGACTATAGACAAATGATGAGAAATAAGGGACGAGCAGAAGATGGGAAATGTGATGTCACAAGGGCACGAGAATTTGAGAGTGCATATGATTTGGGTAGGCGATGGGGCAGCGGGGAGCCACAGGAAGGAGAGATATCAGAAGCTGGGTTCTGGGAAGGTTATTCTATCATACATAATAGACCAAACACAGGAGCCCAGGGAGGTCTGCCACTGGGGCCCTAGTCTAGGTGAGCGATGACGCAGGCTCAAACCCTCATGGGTATGAGGATGGAGACCAGATGAGAGACAAGAGAAAGAAATGCCAGCCTGATGGCTGGTTTCAAGGTATTTTCCCCTTTGAGATGTCAGCCTCCAAGCTCCTCCTCCTTCTGAAGGTGCCACGCTGAGAATTTCCATGATGTGGTCAATGACATATAAATCACACCATCCCGCCCCCTGTCTGTGAGCGAGCAAAGGAACCGGCTACCCCCACCCCAAGCTGCTAAGATTTCTGGTTCACAATTCAAAATGTCAATTCATGAAAGCAGACATTTTCCACCTTTTTAAATATCAAGTTTTTATAATCATTTATGAATTCTATAAGTTAATTGTTCTGTAAGTGAACTGAAATGCAATGGTATTGAAGCTTATGAGTATAAAGTGAAAATTACATAAAGTAAAATGTGACCTTGTATAGTCCCTTAAGAAGAGGGTCCTGGAGTATTGAAAATTCATAAGGAAAAGATCTCATGATTTAATTTTCTTGACTGTTTAACCTTTACCTTCTTTCCCCTGGAGCACCAAAGATAAAGGTCTGGTTTAAAGGAGAGTGAGAGGGCAGGGTTTGGAGGTGGCTAAGTTAAATATTGTTGGGTGTGAGTCCACTGTAAGGATAAGTAAGAGAAGAAAATAAAAATTGCTGGGCACAATGGTGCACGCCTGTTATCCTAGTGGCTCAGGAGGCTAAAGCAGGAGGATTGTGAGTTCAAGGCCAGCCTCAGCAACCAACAAGGCCCTAAGCAACTTGGCAAGACACTGTCTCAAAATAAAATATAAAAAGTCCTGGGGATGTAGCTCAGTGGTTAAGCACCCTTGGGTTCAATTCCTGGTACCATAAATAAATAACATAACATAAAATAACATAACATAACATAACATAACATAACATAACATAACATAACATAACATAACGTAAAAATCACCTGAAATCTTTTTCTCTCTCTTATTTTTTGGTGAATATCTTCATTCTAGTCTTCCCTCAACACGATGCATATTAAATATCCTATTCTCTTGGAGCAGAATTGTGTAACAGTCTTTTTTTCTAACAATAGCATCTTTTAAGCCTGATCTTCCAACACTGATCTTCCTTTCTCTGTCCTGAATGATGATATCTTGAGTATATCTCATAGCTTTTCAGAGAAATATGTCAGATTCTAATGAAGAGTCTCCATACTCAGTTATTTTAAAAATAAAAAAGGTGGCCAAATAAAGGGCTGGCATGAAGTGCTTCCTGATGTGGTTTCTCGAGAAAGACAGCATCACTTCCTTGGTGAGATACTGTGATATAATAAGAAATACACATTCCGTCTCTGCCCCTAGCTCCAGGCGCAGAGCTCCTAAAACTCTCGTAAACTCTGCCATGCTGAGTGTCTGTTGTTTGATAATGAGTTCACTGTTGGCTGGGGACCTCTCAGGAGGTCCCCAGGATGGGGACTGCTCACTGGAAAGACGGAGGCATGACTTCCAGGGAGGGGAGAAGAGCTGAGGCTGAGTTGAAGGCCAATGACAATGGTGTAGTCAATCGTGCCTGTGTAACGAGGCCACCATAAACCCCAAAGGACAGGGTTCAGAGAGCTTCCGACAGCTGGACACATGGGGGCTCCTTGGAGGTAGTGTAGCCACAGTGGGCATGGAGGCTCTGCACCCCTTCCCACATGCCTTGCCCCCCGCATCTCTCCATCTGTAACCTTCATAATATCCTTTATGACAAACTGGTAAACTAAGTGGTTCCCTGAGTTCTGTGAACCACTCTAGTAAATCAATAACCTGAGGAGGGGATTGTGGGAATCCCAACTTATATTGGCTGAGTCCGAAGCACAGGTCATACCCTGGGGCTTGTGAGCAGCATCTGAATTGGGGATAGTCTTGGGGACTGAGCCCTCAACATGTGAGATATGATGCTATCTCCAGATAGATGGTGTCAGAAGCCAGTTGATACAGAGGACACCCAGCTGGTGTCTGCTGGAGGACAATTAGTTGTCCTGGTGATTAGAGGTGAAGCATTGTATGTTAAGTTTGAAAGAAGGAAAAACTTTTTTTTTTTTAAGTTATCTCTTACAAAGTGGTATTCCCACCAAAAAGGCAGATCTGTCTGTGGAAACATCAGACCATCCCAAATTGAAAATCCATCCACAGCCAGGCAGGGTGTGGCACATCTGTTATCCCAGAGCCTCCCAGAGGGAGGCTGAGGCAAGAAGTTCCAGGCCAGCCTCAGCAACTCAGCGAGGCCCTGACTCAAAATAAAAAGGTAGGACTGGGGATGTAGTTCAGTGTAGAGCATTCCTGCGTTCAATTTCCAGTAGCAAAATAAAAAATAAAGTACAATTGAAAGAAAGAAAGAGGGGCTGGGGCTGTGGCTCAGTGGCAGCATGCTTGCCTAGCTTGTGTGAGGCACTGGGTTCAATCCTCAGTACCACATAAAAATAAACAAATAAAATAAAGGCATTCTGTCCATCTATAACTACAAAACATTAAATAGAAAGAAAGGAAGGAAGAAAGAAAGAAAGAAAGAAAGAAAGAAATAAAAGAAAAGAAAAGGAAAGAAAAAGAAAAGAAAAGAAAGAAAACCCAGCTACTAAAGAGGAGACAGCAAAAGATGAGAACTGTCCTGGATTAAAGGAGACTAAAGCCACAGGGAACCAAGAAAACACATGATCCCAGACAAGGTCCTCAATCAGAGGGGAAATTTCTATAAAGGATGCAATTGGGAAGTTGAATGAAATTTGGAGGTTGCCTGCGGATTATATTAAATTTCCTGAATTTGATAACAACAGTGATTATGTAAAAGAATGTCATTTTTCTTAGGAAATACATGTTAAAATATTTGAGATAATGATGTATGCAACTTCCTTTGGAATGGTTCAGAAAAAAATGTGCATGTGTAGAGACAGCCAATGACAAAGCAGAATGTTAATGCCTGGTGAATGTGGATGAAGGGCACTTGGGAGTTCTTTGTACTGTTCTTGCAATTCTTCTGCAAGCTTAAAATTGTGTCAAAACTAAAAGTTAATAAATAATTCTAGGCCAACTCAAATATTTTTATTTGAGTCTCTAGGGGAAAGTGTTTATGAAAGACATATGTAATAAAGGACTATTAAAATATATAAAGAACTCTTAAAACTCAACAATAAGAAACAAACAACCTGTCAGGCATGTACCATGACCATAATCCCAACTACTCCAGAGACTGAGTCAGGAGGATTGCAAATTCAAGGCCAACCCTTGGCAACTTAGCAAGATCCTGTCTCAAAATTTAAAAAAACAAAAACAAAAACAAACAAACAAACAAACAAAACATTAAAAGGGCTGAGGATGTAGCTCAGTGGTAGAGCACTTACCTAGCATGTGTGAGGTCCTGGGTTCAATCCCCAGTACTGAAAGAGAGACAGGGAGGGAGGAGAGGCAGGTAATGAAAAAAAGATCAAAAGACTTGAACAGACATTTCACCAAAGAATACATAGAAATGACAAATGAGCATATGAAAAGATGTTCAACATCACATATCATTAGGTAGCCGCAAATTAAAACGAGGGCTGGGAATATGGCTCAGTGGTCCAGTGCTTGCCTAATATGCATGAGACTCCAGTTTTGATCCCCAACACCGTGAAAAAATAATTAAATTAAATGAGATACCACTACACACCAAGTAGAACGAAATCCGAAACACTGATAATATCAAATACTGGCAAGGATACAGAGCAACAGGAACTCTTGATCACTGCTGGCAGGAATACAAAATAGTTCAGCCACTTGGAAGACTGGCAGGTCTTTCAAAACTGAACTTACTATTCAATCCGGCAATCATGCTTCTTGGTATTTACCCAAGTAGACTGAAAACATGTCTACACAAAATCCTGTGCATGAATGTTTCTAGAAGCTTTATGCATAATTGTCAAAACTTGGAAACAACCAAAATGCCCTTCAGTAAGTGACAGGGTAAATAAATTGTGCTCCATCCAAACAATGGAATATTATTCAGCACTCTGGAGAAATGGGTTGCCAAGCCACATAAAGACATGGAAGAAGCTTAAGTGCATGTCACTAAATGAAAGAGAACCGTCTGAAAAGGCTCTATGATTCCAACTATATGACATTCTGGGAAAGGCAAAACTACAGAGATAGTAAAGAGATCAGTCATTACAAAAGGTTAAGGAGGAATGAATAGGTGGAACTCAGAGAATTTTTAGGGCAGTGAAACTGGATGATGCTATGATGGTGGATACATGCCATTAGACATTTGTCAAAATCCAGACTGTAGACAGCAAGAGTGAGCCCTAAGGTGAACTA
>JAJEJO010025390.1:0-13304 GCA_020662805.1 Glaucomys volans
GAATTCAAGCAATGAAATACAAGAAGTCATCAAAAGCCTAGCAACAAAGTAAAGCCCAGGATCAGTTGTATTCACAGCCGAGTTCTACAAGACCTTCAAAGAAGAGCTCATTCCAATACTCCTCAAAGTATCTCATGAAATAGAGGAGGAGGAAACCCTTCCAAACTCATTTTATGAAGCTAATGTCACCCTGATACCAATACCAGAAAAGGACACACTAAGGAAAGAAAATTTCTGACAAATATCCCCAATGAATATAGATGCAACAATTTTTAACAAAACTTTATACAATTGCATACAAAAGCATATTAAAAAGAGAGTGCTCCATGATGAATTGGGTTTCATCCCGGGGATACAAGGTTGTTTCAACATCCAGAAATCAATAAATGTTATTCACCACATCAACAGAATTAAAGTCTAGAACCACATGATTATTTCAATATATTCAAAAAAGGCATTTGATAAAATATAGCATCCCTTCATGTTCAAAAAGCTAGGAAAAATAGGGTTAGTAGGAATGTTCCTTAACATTTTAAAGGCTATCTATGCTAAACCCACATCTAGAATTATTTTGAATGAAGAAATATGGAAAATATCACCCCTGAGAACGGGAACAATGCAGGGATGGCCACTTTCTCCACTTCTATTCAACATTGCTTCAAAATTCTAGCCAGAGCAATTAGACAGACCAATGAAATTGGAGAAATATGAATAGGAAAAGAAGAGCTCAAACTATCCTGATTTGCTAAAGACATGATTCTCTATTTAGAAAACCCTAAAAATTCCACGAGAAAACATATTTAACTCATAAATGAATTCAGTAAAGTAGCAGGATACAAAATTTATTCTCATAAATTAAATATGTTTTTATTCATAAGTGATGCATCCTCTGAAATAGAAATTAGGAAAACTATTCACAATTGCCTCAAAAAAAGCAAAATAATTGGGAATCAATCTAACAAAAAGATGAAAGACCTCTACAATGAGAACTAGAGAACGCTGAATAAAGAATTTGAAGAAAGTCAGAATATGGGAAGATCTTCCATGCTTTTGGGTAGGTGGAATTAATATTATCAAGATGGCCCTACTACCAAAAGCACTATACGAATTGAATGCAATTCCAATTAAAATTCCAATGATGGACCTCAAAGAAATAGAGCAAGCAATCATGAAATTCATTTGGAAGAACAAGAGACCCAGAATTGCAAAAGTAATTCTTAGCAAGAAGAGTGAAGCAGGGAGTATCACAATACCAGACCTTCAAATATGTTACAGAGCAATAGTAAAAAAACAGTATGGTATTGCTTCCAAAATGAACAGGTAGATCAATGGTACAGAATAGAAGACACAGAGACAAACCCAAATAAATACAAGTATTTCATACTTGACAAAGGAGCCAGAACATACAGTGGAGAAAAGATAGCCTCTTCAACAAATGTTGCTGGGAAAACTGGAAATCCATATGCAGCAAAATGAAATCTCTCACACTGTACAGAACTCAACTCAAAATGGATCAAGGACCTAGGAATTAGACCAGAGACCCTGTACCTAACAGAAGAGAATATAGGTCCAGATCTTCATCATGTTGGCCTAGGACCAGTTTTCCTTAACATGACTCCCAAAGCACAAGAAATAAAAGCAGGAATCAATGATTGGGATAGAATCAAAGTAAAGAGCTTTTTCTCAGGAAAGGACACAATCAGCTATGTGAAAAGAGAGACCTCAGAGTCAGAGAAAATCTTTGCCACACATTTCTGATAGAGCACTAATCTCCAGAATCTACAACTTACACAAAAATATTTATACCAAGAACACTAATAATACAATCAATAAATGGATCAAGGAAATGAACAGACACTTTGTAGAAGAAGATCTGAAGCAATCAACAGATTTATGAAAAAATGTTCAACGTCTCTAGTTATAAGGGAAATGCAAATCAAAACCACCTTAATATTTCATTTAACCCAATTAGAATATCTTTTATTAAGAATCCAGGTAACAAAAGGTGTTGGCGAGGATGTGGGGAAAAGGGTACACTCATACATTGCTGGTGGGTTTGCAAGTTGGTGCAGCCACTCTCGAAAGCAGTGTGGAGATTTCTTAGAAAACTTGGAATGCATCCACCATTTGACCGAGTTATCATATTTTTGGCCTATACTCAATGGACTAAAAATCAGATTACTACAGTGATGCAGCCACATCAATGTTCACACCTGGTCAATTCAAAATAGCTATATTGTGGAACCAACCTAGAGGCCTTTCAATAGATGAATGGATACAGAAACTATGGTATCTATACACAATGGAATATTAGCCATTAAGGTGAATAAAATTTTGGCATTTGCAGTTGAATGGATCCTGTCGGAGGCTGTCATGCTAAGTGAGATTAGCCAATTCCAAAAATCCAAAGGCTTATTGATCTCTATGATAAGTGAATGATGATGCATAATGTGGGGTGGAAGGGTGGCAAGAATGGAGGAAGGATATATTGCATAGAGGTAAGGGAGGGATGGGGTCAGTTTGGGAGGTAATAATAATAACAGAATGAAACAGACATCATTGCCCTGTTACATGTATGAATGCACAGATAGTGTGACTCTACTTTGTGTACAACCAGATAACCAACAGCTGTACTCCATTTATGTACCATGAATCAAAATAAATAAATTTTAGAAAAAATAAATAGAAGTTTTTGGGGGTGCACAACAGTCACTCTGCAAAAGAAGTGGGCATCTACACCTCAACATTATTACTCACAACCTCAATATCGACATGAACACCGAGAGATGTAGACAAAACACACAGGCATGTGTCCCTGGCTGTACTCATTTTGTTTTGTTTTGTATGTTTATACACATCACTGACTAAGGACATGTATGAATTGAACTGAATACACATGTTTACTAAACTGATATTATTCAGAAGTCAAAGGGGCTATGTAAAATCTTGTTCCCCTGTATCATTCAAGATCCAGATTCATAACTATTGAAGCATTTTTTCACACTTTTGTTCAGTTTGAGGGAACATGCTGTGTAGGGATGGGTGAAGGATGGCATGTTATGATTTTTTTCAAGACATTGAGAATGATTTGATTCTGATGTTAGTGCAGGGATGACACAAGAAAGCCTATTTAAAATAATCCTATTGAAGAAATGAAATCAGGGACATTAGTTATGTGGCAGGATTGGTGTGGATACCTGTAACTCCAAAAAGTAAGGGCTTTGTATTTCCAAATATTTCAGGATTTCCTTTTCTGTTCCCTATGTTCTATCACACCTTTCATACTTCTGCCAGTGGCTCTGTTTTCACATTAAGAATTTTTCCATATTGTGTCTTCATGGTTGCATAGTAACAGAGATGTTTTTGTTTAGGTTTGTAATGTTGTGCTGCACAATTTATTTCCAGAATCATCATTAAGTGTTCCATATGCAAATGTGTCCTTGCATAAATT
Source organism: Glaucomys volans (assembly GCA_020662805.1). Taxonomy (NCBI): domain Eukaryota; kingdom Metazoa; phylum Chordata; class Mammalia; order Rodentia; family Sciuridae; genus Glaucomys; species Glaucomys volans. Next base: position 3,452 of record JAJEJO010025390.1, read on the forward strand.
GAAGTGCTTGAGTGTATGTCCTGTGGTGAAGGAAGGCCTGTCCTACCAGGCCCTATATCAGGAAAGCTCAATGTGCATATGCTTAATGAGGTATCCCATGTAAGCTTCAGGATAGGGAAAACAATGGGGTACAGCTTTTCGGTCCTCAGCATTTGGATTACTCATCAGTAACTATCCTTGTTTACAATAATCTGGCCCCTACTTTTTGCTGTATTTGCATGTCACTTTCATCTGAAGTAACTTCCTGGAATGTGTGGGGAGAGCACTCACAAGACAACCTCTTTTAGAGTCCCTTCACAGAAGTTTGTTCCTCTCCAATGCCCTTCTGCATTTAGGATGCAAGGAATATCCTTTACTCCTCCCTGGTTGAATATTGAATGTCCAATCTTTCTCCCACTTCACTCTTTCAGATGGATGTATGTTCAAATGTCATGTGATTGCCTGTAACAATATGATCATCATGTCTTCATCAGGCAGTTGTTTCATCCCTCAATTTCATGTTTTGGAGGATCATTTTTCCATGATGTGACATTGGTCATTAATTGGCCTCTTCAAAATTCTGGGAAAGGTGTCCTTGGACATGTTCAGAGGGTCTTATTTCAGACAGGCGATAGGGAGGTCAAGAGAATTACATTTTAAGTGCAGATACATTGTGAAAGTGCTTCTGCATGAAAGTGTGAGTTTAAGGGATCCTTGGAAAATCATAGCAAGACAATTTCGGAGTGCACCACAACTGTAAAACAACAGTAGACGTGGTTTGGCCTGGCCTATGGAGTGAACACAGAATTTCTCTCCTAGATTGCCAGCAACATGCTACCCTCCATCCTAAATGCTTAGTGGTGAACATCCTCCTCTCCACATTTTAACCTCAACTGCTCCTCACTTGTACTTAGAAGTCCTAAATCCCTAGTCTAGCTGTCTCCTGTAGGGGCATTCATGAAAGGTTTGTCATCTCACAGAGTTGGTTTGTTGTTTCCTAGTTAAATCCAACTAATCCTCTGAGCTCTTTCCCTTGCTCCTCTTCTTTAAAATGACAATGACTATTGTTGGGAATGGCTCCTATTGCCTTAGGTCAGTTTCCCAGCTCAGCAATATACTGAGTGAATCCAGACCAGCAAGACTTCTTTTTAGGGTTTTTCCCCTGGGGCATCTGCTATGCTTGGTGATACACCTGTCCTCAGACAGCCCCACATCATTCCCTGGTTCACTACTTCTTGGAACCAATTGCCTCAAGGGTTTCCCTATTCCCAGGAAATCACAATGCCTGTATCACATTGAGCAGATCACCACCTCAAAGTCATGGACAGTATGGAAACCTCTCAAGTCAACAGGATCTTATCTTGGATGAAGTCAGATATTTCAAATCTCCAGCGGACACACCCACCCAATTCCTATTCACCCTGATTCCTATTCTCATGTGTTTCTAGGTTAGGATCTCCCTTGTGGACAACCAAAGAACTCTGGACTCATTTCCTTCTTCTTTCCCCTTCCCAGCACAGCTGGACAGGGACTTTCCTTCAAGGGTCCTCTACAATAGGCAGAACCTGAGGATATTCCAGTAACCATGGAAACCATGACACCATTATACTATCATATGCCCTTCCTTTACTGCAGGCAGTATGAGCAACACAGGTTGGATGTCAGGCAAACCATTCAAGGAAACCCATGTTTCTGGCGTCCGCAATTTCAACAACATGGAAATGCTCACCAGGTTGTACAAGCGATTCCTCTGCATTTTTGGTTTTTGACCGTCCATTTGAGAACATAATGGGATTCCATTATTGCATTTCAGCAGGGAATGGCATTCCAAATATCATCATAAGTAGTGTTTGGGAAGGAGAAGCATTCTGCAGCTCTTTGCAGTCTCTCTGCCAAAGAAGTGGGTATCTACACCTCAACTTTTCCAACTCAACCACAATATCAGCTTCAAAAACAAGAGATACAGACAGCCACAGTTGCACATTACCCTGGCTGTACTCAATTTGCTATGCTTTGCATGTTTATAGACATCATTTATTAATGACTTGTAAGAATAGGCATGGATGCCTAAGTTAATTTCTGCTGATATCACTCAGCAGCCACATGGGTTATATAAAGTTTGGTTTCCCTGTATCACTAAAGATCCAGTTTTATTACTAATGAAGTATTTTTTCAGACTTTTGTTAATGTTGAAGGATGTCTTAAGAGATGTTGTGTTGGGATGTGTGAAGGATGGTATGTTCAGATTTTTATCAAGGATATGAGATGAATTTGATTCTGATGTTAGTGCAGTGATGACCGAAGAAAGTCTATTTTAAATAATCTTATTGAAGTATTGAAATCAGGGACACTAGTTATGTGGCACAATTTGTGTAAATGCCTGCAATTCCTACAAATAATGACATGGAATATCAACATACTCTAGGATCTCTTTTTCCTGCACCCTAAATCCTATCACACCTTTCATACTTCTTTTCTTCTCTCTGATTTTCAAGTTAAGATTTTACATGTATCTTCATTGTTGCATCGTAACAGAAACTTTTTTTTTAGATTTGCAATGTTGTGCTGCACTCTTCATTTCCAGAGGCCTCTTTCAGTCTTCCATAGGAAAATCTCTATTTGTGTAAATTGAAGTGCTTTGATTTTAGGTTCATGGTGAGGGAAGGTCTTTACTACCAAGTCATAGGCCAGTAAAGCTAAATCTGCATTTGTTTAATGAGTTATCCCTTGTATGCTTCAAGGTAGAGTCAGTAATGGGGGAGGTCCTTTAGGTCCTCAGCAATTGCACTAGTGAATAGTAACTATCAGTAACTATCCTTGCTTACAACAATCTGGCCCCTAATTAATGCTCTATTTGCATACCTGTTTCAGCTGAAGAAACTTCCTGGAATGTGTGGGGAGAACAGTCACAAGAAAGCCTCTTTTACATTCCCTTCACAGATGTTGGTTTCCTCTCCAACACCCATCTGCATTGAGTGCACAAGAAATACAATTTTCTCCTCCGTGTTTGAATATTCAAACTCCAGGATTTAGATCATTCATCTCTTTCAGCTCTATGAATTTCAAATTTCTGTTTATTCACTATAACAATGTGCTCATCCTGCCCTCATCAGACACATGTTTCATTACTCAATTTCATGGTTTGGTGGATCATTATTCCAGGGTGTGTGACCATGGCTTGATGTTGGCATCTTGAAGCTACTAGTTAGGATATCTTTGGAAAAGTGAGGAGGAACTTTGTTCAGAGAGGTGGTAGGCTGGTCAAGAGAATTACACCTTCAGTGAAGACACATTGTGAAGGATTTTCTGCATCAGAGGGTGAGTTGAAGGGCCCCTTGGAAACTCATAGCAAGACAATTTCTGAGTGCACCATAATTGCAAGAGAACCTCAGAGGTGTTGGAGCCTTTCCAATGGAATGAGAATCAAATGTCTCTCCTAGAATCCCAGCAACTTGCTAGTCTCCATCCTCAATGTTTAGTGATAAGCAACCACCTCATCACATTGGGAAGCTCAGTCTCTATTCACTTGCTCTTAGAAGACCTAAATCCCAGTTTTTAGGTGTCCCCTGTTAGGGTATAGTGGATAGGTTTGGCATGACACCTGAGTTGTTGTGTTATTTCCAGATTCAATATTCACCTAACCTGCTTAGCTGTCCTGCCTTGTCCTCTTCCCTGAAATGTCAATAGCCATCAAAGGGAGTGCTACTCTTCCCCTAGGACAGATTCCCAAATCAGTAATGTACCTAGTGAGTTCAGACCAGCACAAGTGGTTTTGTGGGTCCATGCCCCTTGGAATGGATCTACACTTGGTGACCCACCTATTCTTGTGTCCCCCCACTTCTCTTCCTGGTCCTCCACTCCTGGTGGGGACCACATGCCTGCAGGGCATCCTCATTCCCAGGATATCCTAATGCCTGCTACCACCCATGAGCACATCACCCCCTCAAGGATATGGAAAGTGTGACCATCTGTCAGGTTTCATCTTGGTCCTTTATCTTGAATGAAGTTGGATGTCTCAAAGACGAAGGGGACATGGCCTCTTTAGAACCTATTTCCTCTTCTCCTGTGTTCAGAGTTTAGGATCAAATTTGTGGTCAAGAAAAGACCCCTGGGTCTCACTTGTTTCCTCTTCCCTCTTTCCAGCACAGATGGAAAAGGACACTTCTTGACAGTTCCTCTGCAGTAGCCAGAAAGTGTAGAATTCCCAGTAACCATGGCAACTTGATGCCATTGTGCTGTTCTATGGCCTTTCTGTGACTGAAGACAGTATGTACAGCACAACTAAGATGACAGATAAGTAATTTACAGAAACCCATGTTCCTCAAGACCGGCAACAAGACATGGAGAGAGATATACCTGCATTCTTTGACAGGAGCAACACAATTACTCACCCTTACCTTTCAAAGTCCTGCTTGTGATCTCCTTCCACTCTGCATACTGAGCTTTACTCTCTTGCCCTCTTGTCCCAGGAGCAGTGCAAAAATTAGGCATTTCTTGAGTGGAATCAAATCAAGGGTAGCAGCATTTTGCAGAGAAATGGAGGACTTACAGTTCAATGGACAGGACTTTCTGCAAGAAATCTCCCTGCAAACAATGTTGAGAGGAATTCCTACAATCATAACTAGTGGAAGTTTGAAAACTGAATGCGGCTGTTATCTGCTCTGTGCAAATATTATTCATGGATTTCCAGATCATGTGTGTCATCACCTCCTTCCATTCTCTGTGCATATTTACACACTGTCCCTTGCCAAGACACTGATAAATTCCATAAAAAGGAAAACATTTTTTTTCCCAGGAAAACCATCTTTTTTAATCTCCCACTTACCTGAGGTGAAAAGCAAAACCAAGCCCCTACACTGGGGTTTGCATTTGTCCCAAATGCATAGAATTTCCTCAAAAATAAGGCCAGCAGTAATGAGAGAAAGCAGAGAGTTGTGAGCAGTGCTTGAAAGTAGTGGCTTGGTGTTAGTGTGTGAAAATTTCCCTCAGTATTCTTTACCCCCAAAGATCAGAGCATATAATATTTCCTACAAAGACCAGTTTCTCCCACTGCCACAGTGGGTAGTGGAACCCCTCCATCGTTCCCTCTGATAATAGTTGACTCATTGAGGATCTATAACTCTCTTTTCTTTTAAAGGGACAGAGTTGAGTCGTTGTCTCCTCATGACAACTTCAACATTGAGATTTGATATGCAACAATGGTTTTCTGACTGAGATGTCCTCCAAAGCCTTCTCTAGAATTTGATGGAAATTATTGGGGATTGCCTTGGCTGGTTTCACTGCAAAACCTATCACATATTCAGGCCTGAAGAACAAGCACTCATCTACCATAAGGAGACACTTCAGATCATGACAACCCTCCAGTATATAAAATTTCTTCCACTGATCAATCAAATGAACTCAGAAAGGTTGGAAAAGACTCAGGTTTATTTGGAAATACATTCTAAAGGGAGGATTCAGCAAGTAGCTGTGGTGCTGACAATAGTGCTTCCCAGAGACTTAGATTTCCTGTGTAGGTATTTCTGAAGATTAGAGAAAACTCAGTAATGCAGAGATTGTAACAGTCTCATTGATAGGCTAACAAGTGTATTACATCAGAAAGTTTTGCAAAGTAAAACTGCTCACCAGGGTCTAAAAAGGGTTCTTCTCATTTTCTGTTTTTTTAAGTTCAGGTTGAGCAGAACTTGGGACTTCATTATTGCCTTTCAGCAGGGAATAACTTTCAAATTTTCACTGGCACTAGTGTTTGTGAAGAGGAAGCTTTCTGGGGTGACCTGCACTCTCTGCAAAAGAAGTGGGCATCTACACCTCAACATTATCCCTTACAATCTCAATATCAACATGAAAACCAAGATATGTAGACAAAACACACTTGCACGGGCCCCTGAAGGTACTCATTTTGTTGTTCTTTGCACGTTGTTCTTTAGGTGTCCCCTGTTAGGGTATCATGGATAGGTGTGGCATGACACCTGAGTTGTTGTGTTATTTCCAGATTCAATATTCACCTAACCTGCTTAGCTGTCCTGCCTTGTCCTCTTCTCTGAAATGTCAATAGCCATCAAAGGGAGGGACTACTCTTGCCCTAGGACAGATTCCCTAATCAGTAATGTACCCAGTGAGTTCAGACACATTTATTTAAAAAATATATGAATTTCACTGAATACACAAGTTTACTTCCAAAGATATCATTCAGTAGCCAAAGGGGCTATATAAATCCTGTTTCACAGTATCACTCAAGATCGTGTTTCATAACTCTTGAATCATTTTTTCAGGCTTATGATGGTTTTGATGAATGACTTAAGAAATCCTGGGTAGGGATGTATGAAGGATGGTATGTCTGAATTTTATCAGAAAATGTAGAAGAATTTGATTCTGATATTTGCATAGCGATTATCCAAGAAAACCTATTTTAAAAAATCCTATTAAGGAAATGATATTAGGGACATTAGTTACCTGAGAGAATTGGTGTGGATGCCTGTAAATCCTACAAATAAGGACTTGGATTGTGCAATTGATGCAGGATCTCTTTATCCTCTATCCTAAGTCTCATATCACCGTCACACTTCTGTTGTTGTCTCTGTTTCTCATGTTAGGATTTTACAAGTATTGTGTCATCATTCCAAATCATAAGAGAGAGGTTGTTGTTTAGATTTGAGATGTTGTTCTGCACATTTATTTCCAGAGTCAGCATTCAGTGGTCCATATGAAAATTTGTACTTGTGTAAATTGAAATGATTGAGAGTATGTGCTGTGGTGAAGGATGACCTTTCCTACCAGGACATACATCAGGAAAGCTATATCTACATATGCTTAATGTGCTATGCTTTGTAAGCATCAAGGTAGAGTCAACAACGGGGTGAGATTTTATGTCCTCTGCAATTGCACTGGTTTTACGGAACTATCCTTGATTACAGAAAAATCTGGCCCCTACTTCTTGCTGTATTTGCATGGCACAATCCAGCTGAAGAAAATTACTAAAATGCTTGGGGAGACCACTCACCAGGAAAACTTCTTTGAGAGTCCATTCACAGTAGTTGTTCTCCTCTCCAACACCCATCTGCATTGAGTGCACAAAAAGTAGAATTTTCTCCGCCCTGGTTGAATATCCAACTTCTGTGATTTCTAATATTCCTCTCTGTGAACTGTATGCATGTTCAAATTTCGTGTGATTTTCTGTGCGTGTGCTCATCTTACCCTCATTAGACACGTCTTTCACCCCTCAATTTCATGGTTTGGAGGATCATTTTTCAAGGATGTGTGAAGCTGGCTTGAAGTCTGCATCTTCAAGCTGCTGCTTTAGTTGTCCTTGGATCTGTGAAGAGGGATTTGCACAGACATGCCATAGACAGTTAAAGAGAATTACAGCTTCAGTGAAGACAAATTGTGAAAATTTTTCTGCATCAAAGGGTGAATTGAAGGGCCACTTGGAAACTCATAGCAAGACATTCTCTGAGTGCACCACAATTGCAAGACAGTCACAGAGGTAATGGGGTCTGGCCAGTGGAGTGATAATTGAATGAGTGTCCTAGAAAGTCAGCAACTTGCTAGCCTTCATCCTTAATATTTAATGAGGAACACCCTCCTCAACACATTGGGGAGTTCAATCTCTCCTCTCCTTTACTAGGAGTCCTACATCCCAGGATACAGTTGTCTACTGTTGAGGAATTTGTGGAAAGGTGTGGTATGACACCAAGTTTGGTGTGTTGTTTCCGGTTCAATATTCACCTAAGCAACCAACCACAATGCCTCCACCTCTTCTCAGAAATGTCATTGGCTATCATTGGAAGGAGTTACTAATGCCCTAGTCCAGTTTTCTGAATCAGCAATGTACCATTTATTCCAAACCAGCACGTGTGTTTTGTGGGTCCTTGCCCCTGTGGACTGTTCTAGGCTTGCTGACTCACATATTCTTGGGGACCTCCTCTTCTCTCCCTGGTCTACTAATCCTCCTGGAGACCAAATGCAGGCAGGGCATCCTGATTCCCAGGATATCATAATGCCTGTTGCCACCCAGTGAGCACATCTCCCCCTCAAGGACATGGAAGGCATGGCAAATTGTCAGGAGTCATCAGGGTCCTCTATCTAGGATGAATTTGGGCGTCTCACACTCCAAAAGGACATGGCCTCTTCACAACCTGACTCCTCCTCTCTTCTGCTCAGATTCCTTGATCACATTTGTGGCCACCAAAAGACAACTGGGTTTCAACTTCATCCTCTTCCATCTCTTCAGCACAGATGGAGGTGAATGTGTCTTGGCAGTTTCTCCTCACTGAACAGAAAGTGTAGAACTTTTGGTAACCATGGCAACTTCACAATATTGTGCTGTTCTATGGCCTCTCTGTGACTACAGGTGGAAATTCCAGCAGAACTAGGATGACATGTAAGCCATTCATGGAAACCTATGTTAATCAATGCCCACCAACAAGCCCTAGAGAGAGAAAAACCAGCATTCTCTGACAAGAGCCAGACAATTACTCACTCTTACAAATCTAAATCCTGCATGCCATCCATTTCCACTCTGCATACTGTAACTTTACTCTCTCTAGCTCTCTTGCAGAATGAAAGAGGTTAGGCATTTCTTTAGTGGGATCAAAACCACTGTAGCATCATTTTGTGGTGAAATGATGGACTGACAGCTCAATGGATGAACTTTGTTCAAGAAATCTCATTGGAACATGTTGAGAGGAATTCCTGCAAACATAGCTAGTGAAGTTTGAAAACTGAAAGCGGACCTTTTTCCTCAAAGCAAATGATATTCATGGATTCACAGATCTTGTGAGCCATCAACTCTTTCCATTCCCTATACATATTTACAGACTGATCCTCTTCACCATGCTTAGACATTCCCTAATTTGGGAATCATATTTCCCCTAGGCAAACCGACTCTTCAAGCACCCACTTTCCTGAGGTGAAAAGCAAAATCTAGCAACTCCAATGGGTATGGATTTGACCAAGCTGGGTAGAATTACCTCAGGGAATGGGCAGCAGAAAATGAAAAGAAAAAAAAAAAAAAAAAAACAACAAAACAGAGAATTATGAGCAGAATGCAATGCTAATGACTAGGTGTTAATGTGTGAAAGCTTCCCTCTAGTTTCTTTGATCCCAGAGTCCAGTGGATGTAATATTTCCTACAATGACCTCCTTCTCCGACTGATGCACCCCTACGTTATTCCCCCTGGCAATTATCTGCTCCTTCAGGAACCATAAATCTCCTCTCACATAAAGGGAAAAAGATGAACATTTGTCTCCTCATAATGACATAGACATTGGGATTTGATCTGCAAGAAAGTTTTCTGACTGAGTTGTCCTGAAAGGTCTTCTAGCAAATATAGATATTAATGGGTTTTGGCTAGGGTGGTTTCACTTCAATCCAAATCACATATTTAGGCCTGAGGAATACACAGTCATCTGCCATAAAAAGCTTCTCCAGATCATGATAGTCCACCAATATTTCAAACTTTCCTCCTCTGTTCAATCAATTGAACTCTGAAAGGTTGAATAAGTCTCAGATTGAATTGGAAGCCCATTCCAAAGAGAGGATGCAGCAAGGAGCAGTGGTGTCTGAGAAAAGTTCTTACTCAGACCTAGATTTCTTGAGTCTGTATTTCTGAAGATGAGATAACACTCAGGAATGCAGAGATTGTAACAGTCTCATAAATAGGCTGTACAGGGTCTGATATGGGTTCTTCCCCATTTTAGAATTTTGAAGTTCAGGTAACTCCTGCCTTGGGACTTCATTGCTGCCTTTCAGCAGGGGATGACATTCAAAATGTCACTGGCACTAGTGCTTGTGACATGGACGCTTTCTGGGATGCATTGCAGGCTCTCTGTAAAAGAGGTAGGCTCTACACCACAAGGTTATCCCTCAGATCCC
>JAJEJO010025394.1:0-16638 GCA_020662805.1 Glaucomys volans
TGGACGGGGGGCTGCTCATCCATGGTCCCAAATAGCAGTGGGTTGACCTTGGCCCCATTCCTCCATCTTCAGAGGCTCTAATCATCTAAAAAGTAGAGACAATAATGACCATACTTCATGAGAGAGTTGAGATCCTTGAATAAGATAGCTCAATTGGCATCGACCACTATCACTATATTAAATGTTCGTTGTACTTGATGTATTTTTGCTAGCATTCGAAAAGTTCGGAGGGAGGTACAAAGATGATGAAGGAGCAGTCCTATTCCCTCAGTGAAATCCCAGTCCCATTCCTGGGAGGTGTTCAATGCCTTTTTCAGGGTATCATTCAGATGCTGCCAAAGAAATGAGCCACAGGTGAGGCTGGAGCCCAGGACCCAGGATGTCCCACTAGGAGCAGATACCCAAGGTCCCCTGGGGGCTATGTGGTTGAGTTTTAAGTGACCTTCTCCAGGCACTTGATAGCTCTGAGGTCTCCAAGGAACTGGCTGCTTCAGCATCTTCCTGGAACTTTCTCTAGGAAAAGCATGTTACTAATTTTCCTTGAATCAAGATGAGAAAGATAAAGCCTATCACATCCAAAGCTGCTGCGTGGATTCAGGGTTGGCTTGTTGGTGAAGAGGCAGGGCACCTGCCTGTCCCCAACCTCTGTCCACCTACCTTCTCTAGTGTCCCATATACCTGAGTGCCAGGTCTACCTACCAGCCTGGCCTGTGCTTTCCAAAGGCCTGCTCACACCAGAACTGGAGTATCCCTCCTGGTGCTGGGCCTGGAGTTGTGGAAGGAGGGGGAGCCCTGTGAATAATTATGGCAAACCACCACTTATCCAAATAAATGAGTCAGTGCTCTGCAGGCAGAGAGCCCGGCAGCCACCCCCAGGGCTGCCTGTCTGAGGCCTGTCTGGGCTCAGCCCAGGACTGACTTTCCATATAAGAAACTGGCCGGAGGGAGCCTGTTTCCCCCTCTCTTTTCCAAGAGCTAGCTTCTTCTGTGCCCATCACTTATGGCTGTCTCTCCTGGCACCAGCCTGGGGTAAGAATGTGGTAAAGGGAAACATGGTTTGGGGGCCAGACTCTGACATGGAAGGGGTCCTGAGAGCAGCCTCCTTCCCTCGCCTCCTTCTACCCTCTCTTTGGAGCTGTAGCCAGCAGGACACACACACACACACACACTGGCTTTGAGAAACCAGGGTGGCTCCCAGCTGATGGCAGAGAGTTCATGGGCAAGTTCAGGGGTAGCACTCCCTTAGAATATTTTATCAGAGAAACCTAGGAGCTGTTCTTATTCCTCCCTTTCCTATGTCATATGTAGATCCACCAGTGTACCCTGTCAGCCATAGCCCCCAAATGTCACACATGGAGCCCCCTCTCCTTACCTCCAGCTCCATCATCCTTGTCCACACTCATTCTGGGAATTAAATGAGATAATCCTCATCAGGCTCTTTGCACACAATATGCCAGCAAGGGTCAGCTAGGGTAGCCTTCATGCTGTTCTCCCTTGCTCTCACCATCCCTTGTGGCCCCACCCTTCCTCCATAGGCCAGAACGGTTTTCTGCAGGTTATTGCTGACTAAGGAACCCTGGCCCTCTGCCTTCTTTGCCTGGACAGCAGAATGCCTAGGTCAAGATATGTGGCTTCCATGTCTCAAAGAAATGCACTGTGTGCCTCTGCACTTGCCTAAAGGCCTGGTGGATTCTCCATGGAGCACAGGTGGTCTAGTGCTATGAATGGAGTATTCCTTCTACCTTTGCTCCAGGCCAGCAGCATTGCCTCTGTGCTCACATTCCTGTCCCAAGCCTGGAAGGGAGGATGGGATGCAGCTATCCACTCTGTTTAGGTGGAGAGGATGCTCAGAAATAGAAGTGTGAATGCTGCCTCCCCAGTTGCATGCCAGAGCTCCAAGACAAGTGTTTTTCTCCATGTCCTGGAAGAACATGCCCTGTGGGCTAACAGCTTTTCCCTAGAACTTCTCAGATGAATTCCATGGTGATTTTAGGTTTTGCAAAACCAAATGCTGAGGTTTGCAAAACCAAGTAAATTACGGGGTTTAGTTAGAGCAGAGGAAGCAAGCTCATATCAAATGAGAATGAGAGGAATGGATCCAGAGTGGGAATCAGGGGTCTTAGGATCCATTCCTGCCTTGGACACTGAATGACTGTGGACCATGCGCAAGTCCCCTTCCCTCTTTAGGCCTCTGATTGCTATCTGTGAAACTAGAAGGCTGATGAGATGAGCTTTAGGTTCTCTCCCTGCATTGATGTTCTATGATCCACTCACTCTCAAAGAGTCTCAAATCCCTTTGGCTATTTTATGTCTCAGTTACAAAACATGTCCTTGTCTCTTTTCTGCCTCACAGGACCAAGTGATGCCACATCCTGCACCCTGAGTCCCAGAGATCTGAACACTGCAAGAGATCAGGTAGAGGTAGATCACTAACCTTTGCAGGGCAGCAGTCCTCAAATTTCAGCAGATCACCCACCTTCTTCCTGTTCTTTCCCAAACCCCATCTCTGATAGCATTATGCTGTGAAAGATTCTTCTCTCTTCTTTCTCTCAATGAGCTATTCACTCATGCATGCTTTCCACAAAGGATGGCCATGACCCACCTGTAATTTTTCCTCTTCTGGATTCCTCTCAAATAGTCTGATCCAGTTTTCACTCACATCCCTCATGGGCAAGAGAAAGGGTTCCTGTTGGAGGGATGGGCTGGCTGAAAAATAAAAACTAAGAATTTTATTTATCAGAAATAAAAACAAAAAGTATGGGACATAAGAGCAGTGGTGTGATTGGTTGAGCCATCCAGAAGGGTCTTGCTATAACAAAAGGAAGGAGCCTGCACTGGTTTCATAAATATTTGTACAGATCAAAATGGACTGGTGGAAGCTTCATGAAAAATAGGATAGGGGGTGGAGGTACGTGAGCCCTTTGGCTCTAGCCAGTCACTCCCACATCCAATGTGTGTATTTGAACTTGAATGGTGAGTTAAGGCAGGATACCATGTGACTCAGGCGTTCTCAGACAGTCATTCAACTGTGAGTTCCTGAGACCAGATATTCCTGGTTAATGGCTTGAATTACTCTCAGTTCTCAGTACGAGTCATGGATAGCTTCCTGCAGAGGTGGATCACTAACCTTTGCAGGGCAGCAGTCCTCAAACTTCAACAGATCATCCACCTTCATCCTGTTCTTTCCCAAAACCCATCTCTGAGGAAGGATAGCACTGATGTCCAGTCATCTCTTGGTACAAAATCCTTCCCCAGGGTCTTCGCCTCTCTCTCTGGACATCCTCCAGTATCCTTAACCAGGTGTGATGGCCTCATTTTCCCCAGGAGAGACAGGCTAAAGACTGAATCGTGTTCCCCCAAATCCATAGATTGAAGCTCTAACCACACTGTGACTACATTTGAAGATGGAATCTTCAGGAGATAACTAAAGTTAAATGAGCCTATAAGGGCTGAACCTTAATTGAATAGGATTGGTAACCTTATAAGAAAAGAACTAGCAAGAGATCTCTTCCATGCAGCCTGTCCTATTTAGTTAGGGCATCCCAAGCTGTCTAATATAGTATAAAAACTATAATGCTTGATCCTCTGCATCAAGCTCACTGAAAGCATTTGTGAAAAATGTAAATTCTTGGAACCAACTCCCAATCTACCTCAAAACATAAGAAAAGAAAAATTGCTGGATTTTAGGCCCTGCATTTTAGGACCACCTCAGGTGATTCCTGAAGATTGACAGGTGCAACTGGACAGGACTCTCCTGCCAATGACATGGCTTTCCCTCTGCCACTCCCATTGCTGGGTCTTCCTACCCTACCTCTCCAGACTCCCTATCCCAAGGATCCCAGATACAGCCCTGCCTCTTCCAGGAAAGCTGCAGTCTCATCTCGACCCCACCACCCAAGTGAAATCCTTATAAGCACTTTCTGCTCTGATTGCCAGGAAGAACAGCTAGAGAGATGCAAAATGGTTTGCTGTGTCCCACCAGTCATTTCTGCCTGGCAAGAGGGGTGGAGTTAGGTGCACAGTTCTCTTTTGTAACCACAGTGGTTTCTCAATAGACACATTTCCCTCCATCTGCCAACTATCCTTCAGCTCCCAAGCATGCTATCTTTATGGCCACAAGCACGTACAGGTTGTTCTGGAGTTACATGTGCTAAGTGCATGAGCCTTCAAACAAAACCATAAGCTCTTTGAGGAAGAGGACATCTGTGTGCCCTCCTCTGGAATCTAGCTCCACCACAACTTCTGATACAGAGAAGACCAGTCCTGGTTGGTCACTGTCCCAGCCCTGTGACCAGCATTTGCCTTCACACGTCATCTTGTGGTTGGTTTATGGATGGGCAGGGCACCATATGTGGCCTGGGAAAATGATACCTCAGAAAACTCTCCCCCAAGAGAACAGATTCCTGACTGGCTCCCCCAACCTGTTTTCAATCTTATTCCAACAAGCAAGCAGTATCTTTTCACTGCAGAAAACCTAGAAAGCACAGGAGATTAATTGCATTATTAAAAGTACATTTTTGCAACCCTTCTCTGCTGATTTCTATTCCATCCATTCATTCATTCAATCACTCATTTGGTGAATATTTGAGCAAACAGTTCTCTCCCCAGATAAGTGTTAGGGTAAAAATAAATTTCACAAAGCAATTCTCCCTCTGCATGTAATTGCTAACATCATTTTTGATTTAAGATATGTAGTTCATTTCAATTAAATATATATTATACTGAAATGCTCCTTGGACTCATATTTCATCTCAGATTGAAATATCCATTAACATCCATTCTGCATTTCCTTTGTCCATTTAGATGAAGCTGTATTCTGACTCCTGACTCTCCCGGGCCTAGCACAGCTCTTAGAGCACACCCTGCCTCCTTCTGCCTGTCTCTGAGTTTTCTTCCTGTCCAGGGCTAAGAGGGTCGAGATCCCAAACGCTTTCTCTTATGAAAACCTCTTCATCCAGCTTGCACTGAATCCGCAGCATGTGAGGCATTTTTCTTTGAACAGGCCTTTGTACAATGAAATGCTAATGTCTGAGAATGGTGCCTTTGGTTTACACCACCGTTGCTGATTTGGGTGTCTTTTTTTCTACCTATCTTTTTCTCTGACTTTGCAATTATGAAAACAGGGATCAATTATGACTCTAAAACAATTGTCATTTAAATGAATATGAATCTATTTCAAAGATAATGTGAGCAGTAGTACATCTCTCTCCCCACCTCCACCCAGGCCTATTGTAATGAGGAGCTTGGGATAGAAAACAAAACACATCTCTTTTCATATTCAAATTATCAAGACTCCAAGCTCAGTTCTGTTCACCATGAAGGGGTATTTTTTCATCCTAAGTGCCACCTGCTCATGCAAAGGTCAAGAATCCCAATGGTTCACTGAACTTGGTCCATCCACGTCCTGGTAATTTGGAACCCCAGGGGAAAAACCAATCCATTTCATCTCAGATGACCTCTATGCAGAGTGTCCCCCTTCTAGCCCAGCAACTTCCCTGTCCTAGCAGTTTGTACTGGGAAGTGGGTCAATGTATCTCATGCCTACAGAAATCCAAGCCTCTAACCAAAATATCCATTATACCTTTTTACAGAACAATGGTCATTTGAGGTCCTGAAGAGTCTCACATGAGTTCCCAATTACAATGATGCCTCACCTCATCTCCTTGGGCCTCAAATATACTGCAGGATTCAATCTGGAAAAGCCTTTGTGAGCTGTAGGTTAGTTATCTGTAAACTTTCACTCACACACACACACACACACGCACGCAAAAAGTATTCCTAGTGGCACCCACTTTCAATCAGGGCTTCTGGAGAAGAAGGACCACACTTACTGAATGACCCACTCACTGAGTAAGCAGAGATCCTGCTTAGGGAGAGGCTCCTTATCCCAGAGCCTTAGAAGGCTGGGAGGCCAGGGCAGGAGGGACCATCACATTGGTGCTTGCCACAGCATGGTGGGTTGGGACCTGCAGCATGAATGTCAGCATGACCTGTAGCTTTCTTTTCTTTTCTTTTTTTTTTTTTAATTTTGTTTCATTGTACACAAATGGAGTACTACTATCGTTTTTCTGGTTGCACGCAAAGTAGAATCATACAATTTGCGTATTCATACATATACAAGGGGATAATGATGTTTGTCTCATTCTATTATCTTTCCTTCCCCGCCCCCCTCATTTTTCTCTATACAATCTATCCTTTCTCCATTCTTCCCTTACCTCCCCCACCCCCATTATATGTCATCAACCACTTATCAGAGAAATCATTCAATTTTTGGTTTTTTGGGATTGGCTTATTTCACTTAACATGATATTCTCCAACTCCATCCATTTACCTGCAAATGTCGTAATTTTATTATTCTTTGTGGTTGAATAATATTTCATTGTGTATATGTACCAGTTTCTTTTATCCATTCATCAATTGAAGGGCATCTAGGTTGGTTCCACAATCTAGCTATAGTGAATTGGGCTGCTACAATGACCTGTAGCTTTCTTAGGAAGGGAGAACCCACCCCAACTCAGACCTCCCACCTCAGAATCCCTGGGTGGGGTTCAGGATTCTGCTTTAACAAGCTCTCCAGGTGATTCTAGCAAATAATGGTGTTCGAGATCCACAGTCTAGTCCACTTCATCTCATCCCACCCCCCAATTTTCACCAAGGAACTCTGAGACACAGACAGGAGAGAATAGGTTTCCTGAGTCCCTAGTTCACTATCATTTAGTCCAGCCTTTTAAAACCCCTTCAAAATGACCTGTGACATTCACCAAGCCAGCTTACCTAAAATATCCTTTCCCAGCATACCATATTCCTCTCTAGAGTCTGTTCAGGAGGTCTCCTTGTCAGGGTTTCCAGAATAACCAGCGCCAACAACCGTGCAGTTCTGCATGACTGCAGCTGACAAGACTATCCTTCTGTCCTCTGTCATCCTGGCCCCTCTGATCCAGACCCTCTTTCAATGCCCTTAACAGCAGGGTTGCTCAAAGATGCATCCCTGCCTCATGACAACCATATGACTCAGGCAATTCTCTTCCTGTGTTTTGAACTCAACTCTCTCTTCAGTGAAATGGAGGTAACAGCACCTGCCTCCCAGAGCTATGGTGAGGGGATATGAGGTCCTGACATTGCAGGCCATGTTGCTAAGGAATCAGCAGCCAGGAGGTGGAAAGGGAGAGACAGAATTCACCTCTTAGATGGTATTTACAAGGGAAAGGGATGTAGACCCTGGAGGGAGAAGAGTACAAGTAACAGACCCTGAAGTGGGCAGCAGGATGAGGCTTTCTTGAGTTCCCTGTTGCTGGGGCATGGAGCTCCTACCAGGCTCTCTGATTGCCCTATAATCACATGACAGGTCACATATTCATCCCTCAAGTCTTTCTGCAAGTCTGGGGTCACATCTGCAGCTGGTCTCCAGCACAACTGTGGGAACTACAATAAGTCCAGGGGCTGGACTCAGATCCTCTCCTGCCACTACATGCCATTGACCTGTGCAGGAAAATTCATGTCACTGACTCTAGCAACCTCATCTGTAAAATGGTGTAGCAGGTACATCCATCTCATGGGATGAAACAAGATGACACAGGTAAGGTGCAGAGTCCATGTGCATGATGAAGGTACTCAGTACATTGGCATTTTTGCTATTATTACCATCTTTCCAACTCTAGGACCATACAAGATTAGAGAGAAGCCTGGAAGGACTTTCTAGACTGCTCAAGTCCAAGTCCATTTTCCAGTTGTGAGAACTGCCAAGGATCCCACAGCAAGTAAGGCAAAGTTGGTAGATGAAAAGTTCGTGGTATGAACTGTGAGCAGATCCCTTCCAATGGAAGACTCTCTGGCCAGCTCTGGGAGCCCTGGAGGTAGACTCCAGCTGCCAGCCTTTTGTGACTGTCATCTACAGACAGCTGCCTCCCTGGGTTCATGTCCTTCTAGGGATGGCCCACATCCAGTGACCATTCCCAGCCATCTCGCCTAACACAGGCCAACTCTGACAGGCATCTCAGCTCCACAGCTGCCTGAGATTGGTGAGGCCTGCCTTGCCCTGCAGTGCCACTGCCCCTCCTTTCCACAGTTGTTGGCCTGAGAGGACTCCCTAATAAGCCTCCTCCAGGCTGACCTCCATCTCTGAGCATCTTCCCAGGAACTCACCTTAGTAGGTGAATGAGGCATCTGTTAATGAACAGCCAGCTCTTCTTTGGTTCCAGTTCTTGCTGTTTCTAACAAATGTACAGCATCAATGCTGTGGCCACACCCCAGAGGGACAGAGGCCCCTGATGCTAAGAGAGATTAGTTACCAGCCTGAGGATACTTGCCAGAATTTCGGAAGGCCCCTCACTGTCCTCCCCATCACATCTCCTCTGCTTAAATGGGTCCTCTCTCAGCATCCAGAGAATTCTCTAAATCATTAACCCTCTCTAAGTCACACTGCTTCCTTCTCACATAGGATGACTTCTCTTTTCTCATGGGATACAATCCTAACTCTGCAGATTTTGCAAAGGGCAGTTCAGTTTGCAGGTCCTACCCATTCGCCAGACACATCCCCTCTTTCCTCCCTTTCCATTCCACCCCAAATCTGCGACTTCACAGATTGTTCCTCCACCCTACATTTTTGCAGGAGCCACTCCCTCTGCTGGCATTGTCCCCCTTCACCTCTGAAACTTTCCCAGAGTTTTTGGATCCCCCTGCTTCTTGTTTGGAGCTCACCATTGCTGAGCCATGCTGGTTTGAAATGATCAGCCCTGTGGCTTATCTTCCTCGCCTCTTCTAAAGGGTAGCGCCTGGTTCAGTCATCTTGAGGTCTCTGGGCCCTGACATAGAAGGAATGCCCTATGCATGAAATAGCTGCACAGTCCCAAGTTTTTAAATTCTCCTTTGGTTAGGGTCTGGGAGGCAGGGAGGCTGGGGGTTGGGCACCTGAAACTCAGTCTGTCTTCCAAAAGCTCTGAGACCAAGAGGAGCTGCCTGAATTACAGGGCAGTTTTGATTTGGGCATCTGACCACAGGCAATGTGTGCCCACAGCCGTCCCCATGGGAACCGTGTCAGGCAAAGCTCCAACTCAGAGTGAGCAAGCTGACTCTGGCCTGAACTTCCTCCCGCCTGCTGTGGCCCTAGAACCCAGCGGGGGCTGATGTGGGCACAGGGCTGGCTTGGGGCACCCACAGCCCCCACCACAGGGGCCTGTGAGGGGCTGCAGCTGCAGGAACCGGGTGGGCAGGTTGCCATGGAAACCAAGCTGCTTGCCTTTCCCTGGTGTTCAGAGTTCTGACAGGGAGACCAGACTCCAACAGCACATCCCCATCCCTGAGCTTGTCCCCACACTCTCAGCCTATGTCCAGGGTACATCATGAGCACAAAGATGGATGCAGGAGCTCAGAGGAGCAGAGAGAGCAGGAGGACCAAGAAACTAGCCAAGATTCTCTCCCTTTCACCTCATCTGATCACTGCCACAGTTCCCAAGACCAGGTGCTCCCTGAAAAGAGTTGGCTTACCCAGGGAGCAATAACCAGAGAAGGCAAGAGTCACATCTGGGAAATTTTGGTGCCAGCAGCCAGGGAGCAGGAAATCTTAAGTTTGTGTTCTTGTTCTAATACTTGACAGCTGGGTGTCACTGGTGAAGCCTCTCAACATCTTTAAGTCCAGTTTCCCCACAAATGAAGTATCCGAGAATTCCCGAGATACTCACTAGGTATCATTAGTCTCAGGTAAAGTATAAACTATAAAGCCCTTGTATGTACAAGGTATTTTTACTATAGCAGGTTCAAAATATAATCTGTGTTCAAAAGAATTAAGTAATTACATAAAGACGAATGCTAAGGGATCACAAAGAAACAAGTCATGGACTCTGCTCTGGAGGAACTCCCAGTCTCCCGGGATTGTTCCTCAGTGACCTACTATATGCCCAGCACCATGAAGCATTCTGAAATGAACAGTCACACTGTTCTCAAGGAGCACAGATAAAACTTCTTAGGGAGATGAACATAAGAGATGCACCTTCAAAACACAGAAGAAGGTCATAACTTGGAGAAGACATTAATGTGTATCTTTATCAGGGACAGGAGACTTCCTGATACAACATAAAGGAAAAGACGCATCAAGGAGGCTAACCACTGGTTTGTATCATAACATTTTCTGCTGTTCTAAAGAAAAGAAATCTTTGCAAAATAAGTTGCTTTCTAGAAACAATTTTTGTCCTTTAATATGCATTTGATAATTCCTTTCACTGCTTATTTTCTATCGCCTTCCCTAGAATAAAAACTCCTCAGGAGCAGAACTTCATGTTTTCATTTCTATGTCCTCGGCATTCAGCATAGATACATAGCAGGTTTTCATTAAGCACCAAACAAGTAAATCACAGGGAAGCTAGGGACTTAACAAGTGGCTTGAAGAAGTGCTTTATATCCACAGCAAGATAAGCACTTCATTTTCTTTATTTTCTTCCAAAACTCTTTGGTAGTAAAAACTCAATTGGTAGTGAAGTTCTGCCTTGATGTCTTAAGTAGAGCCCAAAGAGTTCAGTCATGGAGAATGTGTGCTGAATTACCACAAGGCTCACAGAGTGACCAGAGTGAGCCAGCTTCTAAGGATGAAGGCCAATCACTGATTGGTGTGTTTCCAAATCTGCTTTATTATGAGAAATGTCATCACAAGACATTAATGGTGGTCATCTTCAAAATTATTTGTTCAATATGTCTCCCCACTAGGCTGTAAGCTTCTGGCACATGGATGGTACTCAATAAATATTTATTGAGTGAATAAATGAATTCATATGAGGGTATAACATAAGAATTCACCTTGGTTTCAAGGGAAGGAAATGTATTCTCAAGGGGGTGAGTGACTTTGAGTCTGAAGGGTGAAGGATGATGAGAAATTAGTAAGTGAAGTGGAGAAGAACAAATGAAATATGAGAAAACAAGGAAGAACTACCTAAGCAAAGACTCTGAATTGGAAGAGCATGGTGTGTTCCCACATCCAGAAGTAGCCCAGAATCATAAAATGGGGGTGGGGTGGGGCACCATGGAATGCAGGGGAGAGATTACAAAGAGCTCATAAACCACTCTTAGTATTTGGAACTTCATTGTGAAGGCAATGAGCAGACATTTAGGGGTTCTCAGCAGAAGTGTTTTCTGACCAGGTATCTATTTTCATAAAGAACATTCCAGCTGCTTTGTGGAGAATGCATTGGAGTCTGGTGCTGTGGCAATGAGGAAAACTGCTAGGAGGTCAGGGAAGTCATCTGGGAGAGAGAAGATGGTGACCTCATCATCAGGGTGGCTGCAGAGATGAAAAGAAACTGATGGAATCAGGGGCTTCTAGGAGTTAGAGTTAAAGGACTTGGAAGAAGAGGGATGTGGGGGTGAGGGAGAG
Organism: Glaucomys volans; assembly: GCA_020662805.1. Taxonomy (NCBI): domain Eukaryota; kingdom Metazoa; phylum Chordata; class Mammalia; order Rodentia; family Sciuridae; genus Glaucomys; species Glaucomys volans. The sequence continues at coordinate 11,360 of JAJEJO010025394.1, forward strand.
GAGAGAGTCCTGATTAATCTCTAGATTTCTGACTTGAGTGTCCTAGTGAATGGTGACACTATTGGATGGGAAATTCTGGATGAGGACCATTTTGAGTAGGGCCCAGGGACCATTTCAAAATTAGCTTGGTTTTAAACATGATTTATTCTGGGATGCTTGTGAGATATCCATGAGTGGAGACTCCACTATTAGTGGATATTTGGGTCTGGAATGCAGGAGAAAGATTTATGTTGGAGATAAAGGTCTAGGTGCCTTCTCAAGTAGGAGATGATTGAAGTCATCAGAAAGAAGGAAATCACCAGAAAGAGGCCTAGGACAGAATCTGAAGTGATACCATGATTACTAGTCAGGTAGAGAATGGGGAGCCAGCAAAGGAGGCTCCTCTGGCAATAGAAGCCCAGGGAGGATAATGTGGCCAGTCATGCTGAACACCAAAAATGAGAGAAGAGAGAAAATTCTTGTGTCCACAGGGGGAAAAATGGAAATCCTTTGTGATTTTGGGGTCCTTAGGGCTGAGTCTACCATCATAGCCTCTTCCTTACTTGCATATACCTATTCCTACCTCTTCCAGTTTGCTCTCTCTGGACAGAAATTAAAAAACCAGCTCATTTCTCCCTTTAGCTAGAGTTTGGAGGCTGGTGAGAGGAGCAAGCAGCTAGTGACACATTGGAGATCCTCTGAAAGAGTCTTCATCACATGTATAGTCAGCATCATCACCCCACTGTAGACACACAATCTCAACAGTGGGAGCCTTGACGCTCCAGAACTGGGCCTCCTCCAGCCTCCAACAGGCTGACTGGTACCCACCTCCCCCAATATCTCCCAACCCAGATATCATGAGTGCACTTCTGGATAGTTTAACAAGATTGACCATTTAAGATTTGGCTTCTCGGTCAGGCACGGTGATGCACACCTGTAATACCAGTGGTTCAGAAGGCTGAAGCAGGAAGATCACGAGTTCAAAGATAAGCTCAGCAATTTAGCAAAGTCCTAAAGACCCTGTCTCTAAATAAAAAAAATCAAAAGGACTGGGGATGTGACTCAGTGGTTAAGTGTCCTTGGGTTCAATCCTGGTACAAAAAAAAAAAAAAAAAAAAGATTTGGCTTCTCAACCAGCAGAGAATCATTGGAAATGAAAGTTTTATCAGAGCTACCAATAACAGTTTACAAACAACAGAGCCTTGGAACCTAAGACAGATCCCTAAGTGTCAACATGAATAACTGGTACTGAAAGCAATTGGGTCATTGGTTCCAGGAATTCAAGACTCGCCTCCTTTCCCTGTGTTCCACTACTCTACCTGTTATCAAGTTTACTCTAGAACTTCTTGTTCATTTCTTTGTTTGTATCAGGGATTGAATTAACCACTGATTCACATCTTCAGGCCTTTCTTATATTTTCTTTTGAGATAGGGTCTCACTAAGTTGCTTAGGGCCTCACTAAATTGCTGAGGCTGGCTTTGAACTCCAGATCCTCCTGCCTCAGCTTCTGGAGCTGCTGGAATTAAAGGCCTGTGCCACTACACCTGACCCTACTACTTCTTTTAAAAAATATTTTTCAGATGTTGATAGACCTTTATTTAATTTATTTATTTACATGTGGTGCTGAGAATCAAACCCAGTGCCTCACACATGCTAGGCAAGCGCTCTACCACTGAGCCACAACTCCAGCACCCCCTACTACTTTTTAAATACATGATTTTTAAAATTTTTGAAATAATTTAAAATTCACAAAAGGACCATCACTGCTTCCTGCTCCTCTGCCACATCTGAGAGTCAGCCTGAGAAGCCCAGCCCTGGCCATGGACCTCCCACAGCACCACAGCGTGCCCTAGGATCTGTCCACCATGGAGGTGTACACCCAGGTAGAAAACTTCCAGAAACTTCCAGTTTCAAGAGGAACTTCCAGAAGGACCAGGTGACCCAAAAGGGCTTTAAGCTGGTGATGGCTTCCCTGTATGACCTCTATGTGGCTCTGGAGAGATGATCAAGTGCGCAAAGTACACCCTGCTATGCCCTCCTCTACTTCCCAGAGAAGCTGCACTGCAGGGCCACCCTAGAACAGAACATGGCATTCTGGGACAGGCCCCACTGGCATGAAGCCATTCCCCACGCACCACATACACAGTGCTACATGGGGAGAGTAGCACTGGAGTTGGGGGGCACGCACAAAGCTTGAGCTGCTGGTGGTTCATCTCCGAACTCGTTACCTGGGCGACTTGTCCAAGGATCAGATCCTAGAGAAGATTGCTAAGAAGACCGTGGACCTGCCCAGCTTCAGTGAAGGCCTGGCCTTCTTCATCTTCCCCAACATCACCAGTGTCACCAACTTCAAGCAGCTCTGCTGCTCCCACATGAACCCTCAGGAGACAAACCCTGAGGTCAGGCAGAGGGTCATCAAAGAGGCCAAGATCATGTTCCTGCTCCATATTCAGCTGTTTGAGGAATTGCAGGAGCTGCTGATCCAGGACCTGAGGACCAGAGCCCATCATGGGCACTGGGGCTTCACCACCATACCAGCAGCTGGGTGCTCAGCTCCTCCCCTGCAGAGACTCCCAGAGGGAAGCCCCTGATCAACAGCTTCTCCCAGGTTCTGCTCATCTGATGGGTCCTTACTGTTCAGTTTTCTGGTGGTCATGGTTCCTATGGGGTTTATGCCCTGTGAATGCAAGCATGCTAGCCCCCAGGGCAGTGAGCTCTGTCCACTGGGGCCTTCTTTCTGGAGAGGCGGAATCTCCTGGTTGACCTCCTTTTCTTGAGCACCAGAAGCTTTCGGGGTTCCCAATCCTCTCACTGTGTCCCTTTTCCCCTGGAGGCCTCTTCCCCAACAGAAAGCATACTTAGCCAGTGTCCTGAACTTCCAGACTTGGCATCCCCAGCTCCCGCAGGAGAGGCCAGGAGCATGGCCAGAAGTGGCAGCCGTCTTGACCCTCCCAGTTCTCTTGGTTTGCAGGGTCCTTGTTGACATGGCCACAAAGGCTTTCCTGTGGGCTATGGCAATTTTTATATCAATATGCAAAGATGTTATGTCTTATGTTTGTCTTATTTTTGATAGAGACACTCTTCGTTCATGGTTCAACTTGAATTGTGGTATTTTGTTCCGTGGTTTTTATAATAGGGTTGGGGTGTCTTTCAAGGTGATTGGGAGAGGTGTTTAACACTATTGTGGCTTGGTCTCTAACTCTGTGTATAACAAATGATGTTGTCAGATTAAACACACACACACACACAGACACATACACACAAAAGGTTGCAAAAAAAAGTCTCCTTGTATCCATCAACCATGTTATCTTCCATCATCATACTAAATTGTCAAAACCAGGAAATTGATATTGATACAATACTCCTAACTTAAGTGCAAACCTTATGGGGAGCACACTGGCTTTTACATGCATCTTCCTTCTCCTCCTCTTCTTCTTTTCCATCTTCTTCTTTTGGTGTGAAGTTCTATCACATTTTTAACACAACTAAACTTTTGTGTTTTTAAAATCAAGAGATAGTTCAAGTTCCATAGAATTCCCCCCTTTTTTAATGATTTAAGTGCTTTTAATGCATTAATAAATTGATAAGTTGATATCTTATTTGGTAACTAACATATACTTTTTAAAAGCAAATATAAATACAAATACAACAAATATAAATCTGTATACCAATTGCAACACTTGCACTCTCAAGAGCTCCAGTTCAATTGAGTTTGCTCTAAAACTTTAAGTACAATTTTCCAAATGCTTTCTTCTATATACCGTAGAGGGTAATGAGAGGGGGAGGGGGCGGGGGTATGAAAAATGGTGGAATGAGACAGACATCATTACCCTATGTACATGTACGATTAATAAGAAAAATTTGAATATACATCATGCACAACCATAGAAATGAAAATTTGTACCCCATGTGTGTACAATGAATCAAAATGAAGTCTGTAAAAAAATTTTTAAAAATACAAAAAAGCAAGAATTCCCCTTTTTGAAGTATACACTTTGATGTTTTATAAACAGAGTCACAAAGTGGTGTAGCCATTGCCACTGTCTACTTCTAGAAGTTCTCCCTCTAAAAACAAAGCTCATGTCCATTAGCAGTCACTCCTCACCCTCCCCTCCCCTGGCAACCGCCCATCTAATTTCCATCCTTATGATTTACCTATTCTGAACATTTCATATAAATGGAATTGGACAACATGTGCCGTTTGTGTTTCCCCACATGCCTTCACACTCTGTGCCCTCAGCTTCCACTCCTCCTCAAATAGTGAAGGCATTTGGCAGAGATCTGGCTCACCAAAGAGCAAAAGTGCCTCCAACCTAATGGAACCACTGTAAAAACAGCCATATTAAAAAATTGGCAGCTTCTCCTGAAACATCAATCTGCAAGTATATTGAAATGAACCCTGGAGGTGGTAATTAGTTGCAGGAGGGAAAAGATCACACCATCCCAATCATGTGGTGAGCCTTGGAACATCTGCAAGGAAAGAGGTAGCTAATGATTTGTATGACATTTCTAGGTTCATACAGAACTAGAGAACAGGAAGGCAGCGAAGAGCTCCCCTCACCTGACTTGTTCAGGTCACAGATAGAGAAAATGATACCTGGAGAAATGAGGTGGCAATTTCCAATTTGTCCAAAACACAAAACTGAGAGTGACTGAGCAGACTCTGACCGACATCATCTCCAGGGCTATTTTCCCCAACAGAGTTTCCTCTGAGGACCTAGACGTGGAAATGGGGAGCGGGTATGAAGAGTGGCTTCCAAAAGCACAGAGCAAGCCTTTCTCTAGCTGTGCAGATTCATTTGGGTGATGAGGACAGATGCTCCAGGAGCACCCCACGGTGAAAGGATTCCCGTCTCCCAGTAACACCTGCTCCCTGCAGCCTCCCTCTCCGAGAAAACCAAGAAAGCAGAGATCTGAGAGATGGAGCCCTCACCACGCTCTGTAAACACTGTCTTCAATCACAATATTTGTCAGAGAAAAAAAATTGTATGGAGAGAAGTTTAAAATGGAAGGAAATTTGGAGTACCCGTAATTCTACCAGATACATACAAACTACTCAAATTTGGCGGTCTTTCCTTCCAGGAAATCTTTTGTTAGAGAACATTTCAAGTATAGTCCAAAGTAAAAAGAATCCTATATTAATAAATCTTTACCTACTCCAATCCCACAATTTTCTTCTCAGAACCAGTCTTGTTTCTACTTCACCCCACTTGCCTTTAGATTATTTTGCAGCAAATCCCAGATTTCAGGCTTTCCATTTATAAATATTCCAGAGCCATGCTCTTCTCAGATACCCCAGA
>JAJEJO010025412.1:0-13416 GCA_020662805.1 Glaucomys volans
TTCCTACATGGAAGAAGATGAGGAAGTTTTGGCACAAGTAGCTGTGTGACCCTGAGCAAGCGATGCAACTGTTCTGTCCCTCAGTTTTCTCATTTGTGAAATGGGCACAATAACACCATCGTGCCAACTTCATAGGGACACTGGGAGAAGTGAGTTCACAGAAGGGTGGAGGGCAGTACCTGGCCCACAGTAGGCATCTGCAAATTTATCATCGCTGCTGCCATGATTATTGCCCCTTCTTTCCCCTACCAGGGAAATAAGATATCCCAAGCTCTCTTGTCCTTCCTTGACCCAGGCTGTGCATCTTGCCTTCTGAAGCTTGCCAGTCCTGGGCAGAGTGCCCACCTCCCTCTGTCCCCACTGCTGCTCTTACTTGGCAAGATGGTCTTGTACCGGTCCTTGGAGGCATGACCAGGGATATCTAGGTCTTCGGGGTTGACGAAGTTTGAGGGGATCTTCTGGCAGGGGGAGAAATGAGTGAACAGCTGCTCTTCTTCTCAGCCTCCTTTTCTCCCCTTCCCCCCTTTCCTATCAGGGTTGGACCCTGACCCTCCCTTCTTGGCATTGCTAAGGAGACCTGGATAGGGTGGAAAGTCAAAGAGGAAACGTGGGGGCAGCCTCCTCTCCTGAGCCCCAGCATTTTCTTTGCTAAGAGTGCAAAGAGCAGACATGCCCAAGGTGCCCATGATGAATTGTGGCCAGCTGGTCACCTTGGATGCAGAAACAGTGATGCAGAGGGACCCCAAGTTCTTACCAAGAATTCTTCCTCCAGTTGCTTGGGGCTGGGTGGCTGGTGCTGCAGGGCCCAGCGGGTAAGGGGGTGTCCAGCTGTGCGCAGAAAGTGTAGGGTGACTTCCCGGGGTGTGTTCACCGAGCAGATGGGCTCCACAGTGCCCAAGGAGCGCACGTCCAGCATCAGTGCCACATTGGAGCCCCGCCTGGTGAGCACCCAATGAAAACCGTTTACCTTACAATTATGGCTGTATAAGGTACATTTGAGGAGGCCGCTCCTCATCAGTGCTCCAGAGGCCCAGTGAATGCAAGGGTTCAGGGCCCTGCTGCAGGGTTTTGTCCCTTTGTCAGTCAGATAAAGGAACACTGAAGCAACTGCTCTTCCCAGCTGCCCTCCTCTTTTCAACCTGGTTCCCAGGCTCAGACCTATAACCAGCCTCGCCCCAGGGACAGCCATCCAAATCTGGGACTAAGGGTGCAGGCTCAGGGTTGACATGAAACTTTGTGCCCCAGAAACACAAAGGATATGCAAAGGATATGCAAATTAATATTATCGGTTTCCTTTCCAGATTGGAGTCCAAAGCAGAGGGGCTCTAGACTCGGCTGTCAGAACTGGTGGGGCAGATGAAGGGTGGGGAAGAAGCAGCCCAGGAACCACGACTGGTCTGGGAAGACCCCTCTCCAGGAAAGATCTTACCTCTCCTGCAGCCGCACATGCTTCTTGGCTGGTGCTTTGGTGGGCGGAGGTTGGGTCATGTCGGCCCCCAAAGATGAGTTTGGCAGCGGTGCTCTGGAGCGCCCCCCACAGGTCTGGACCATGCTGGGGTGGGGCGTTGGCCCAAGGGAGGCTCACTCAGCCATGAGGTCTGCCTGGAAGAGAAGGCCCTGCAGTTGCTGGCCTCTGGTCTGTCTGACCAGAAGGAGGCTCCCAAGCCCTGTTCCCCAAGAGGTGGCCTCATTTTCACCCTGGGAAGGACAGGATCTCTTTGGTGGGATCCAGGGCACAGGTTGTCTGGGGTTAGAGTAAGGAAAAGGTGAAGGGTGGAGTTATGGGTGAAGATAGGAGAGTCCAGAGGGAGGAAGAGGGAGGGGCAACCAAAGTGCCAGGCCCCTAAGCTGGGTCGGGGTGAGAGGAGGCCAGGGAGAAAGGCCAATGATGTGAAGCACACAGAGGGAAGGGACAAAGCTCTCAGAAGCCATCCCTGACTCCAACCAGCAGGCAAGAAAGCAAAGGCCTCCAGCAGAGTTGGAGGCAGTTGGAGACCCGAACCTGCCAGCTGCTGGCCCCTCGCAGGGTCCTCTCTTAACTGCTGGTGGTTCCACTCCCTAGATAATTTCTGGCTTCTGGGGTCTCCCGACCAGGGAGGTTAGCCTGGGGGTGTTTCCTTCCTCCTCCTGCCCTTCCCCCATCTCCCGCCTCTGTAACCGTCACAGGAAATGGCCTCACCAAGCCCTTGAGCGACAGTGCATGGTGAGGCGACTGCTAGGGGCAAGAGTGGGGGCATAGAGGTGATGAAGCCATCTCTTCTGGGGGGCAGTCCCCATCTCCCAGAGCCAGGGTCACAGGTGCTAGATGGCGGGGTGTACGTGGCTAAGCACACAGGGATGGAGGTGAGGGCAGCGAGAACCCTGGCAGGTGCGGGTGGTGGAAAGGGCTTCTCCTGCAGCACAAGGGGCCCTTCGCCTCTGCTCTCCTTTCGCTCCTGGTGGCTTCCCTGCCCTCCTGGCCTGGGGGCATCAGAGGGCACCCACTCCCCGGCAGGCACCGTGGGCCCACTCGCCCTCCCACACGCCCCCGTCCTCAGGGCTGTCCCCACCCTGGGGCACAGCACTCCTGCCCCCTGCTTCAGGTACTTACTGAAGCAGCTGTGCTCCCCAGGCTGCCTCTTGCCAGCTGTCTATCAGTTTGTCGGTCTGTCTTTGAGGGCTGAGAAGGATTCAGGAAGCCAGTTTCCTCCCTCCGCCCCTCCTCGCTTCCACCCACGCAAACCCCAGCTTGCCCGTTCTGCCCTCCCGCGCCTGTGCAGCTGCCACCAGGGGTCGGTGCCTCCTGCCTGTGCGCCAAGGGACAGGCTGGTGATGTCCTGGCCCCTTTGCCAGGGCCCAGGTCCTGTTCCTGGGAACAGGTGAGGGGCTGGGCCTCCCGTGAACACCCGGTTCCTCTGGCTCCTAAACCCTCTTCCCTCCTGCCACCCTTCTTCTCTGGGTCCTTGTCACATCCCATTTCTGTCTGCTTGCTGGGCAGGGCTCAGATGACCCCCACCCCATGCCATCTCACAAAGAACCCCAGGTCGCTCCTAATCAACCTGACCATGCCAGAGACTTATTCCATTGCTCTGCTTCTGCCCAGGAAGCCTCCTCTCCCTGGAAGACTTTGCTGGAAAGTCATGGCCACGAACAGGCTACAGCTTCCTGGAGCAGATGTGGCCCAGACATGGGGTGGGAAGGAGGAGGCAGGAATCCTTGCTGGACGTGGGGTGGGAGGGCCCCTGGCCAGGCCAGAAAGGTCTTCCCCAGGCCCCAACCCTGTCCTGACTCTCAGCTCCCTTGGCCTGCACACAGGCCAGCCACTCAGGGAGCAGACAGCAGAGCTGACTTGGAGGACAGTCTGGGGGCTTCCCCCAGGTCCCCTGGAACTCCTCCCAGAACCTGATATCTTTTCAGAAGACTTACGAGACATTGGCAGGCTCTGGCCCCCACACCAGTGGACTCCCATGTCCTCTTCACTACTGGGGCACCTGGATGCCTAGGGCTGGGGGAGCGGCCCCCAAGTCCAAGACTCCAGGACCCCCACCCCTGCCTGGCTCTGGCAGCCCCGCAATGCATGCTTGCTGCCTTCTCCTCACACCTTGTAACATTCCAAACCTCCTTCCCGGCCCCCAGCTCGCTCCCTCCGCATTCCCTCTCTTCCTCCCACTTCTCTGATTCAGCTGTCAAACAGTGACAGCAAAAATGAAGGGATGTACATCGGCACAGGGGAGGGCACCTGGGTGTGGGGGGGGGGCGGGCCTTCAGCTGACCCTTGCAGGAGGATGTTTGAGGTGAAGGGCAAGGATGACCCTTTGGGGCTCAGGAGGCCTCCTGGCACCAGCCCTTGCCCTTGGCAATTGGGAGGGCCTGACTCTTTTCTGAGCCTCTCCTTGGCTAACTGATCCTGGCTCCTCCTTCCCTGTGGTTGATGCTCCTCTAAGAATGGTGGGTCTCCCTGAGGAGGAGGCTGGTGGAGCTGGGAAGTATTTGACTGCAGGACCAGAGAGAGGTGGCAGGAGCAGGAACCTGGGAATCCCTAGGTCACTGTGGGCAGTGACCCAAGGCTGGCCTCTGCCATGACTTCCCCACGTGGGTCAGTGTTTCTACTGGTTAGTGGCATGAGTCCTGGAGTAAAGGAGTGGGCAGAGGGGATTGGAAAGAGGGCCCCTCTGGGCGGGATGTTGATGGTGATCAAGAACAGGAAGCTAGGATACCACAGGGGTGGGGAGGAGGAAGTGGGCAAAGTCTCCCTGCCACTGGCCTGCCTGGTGCCCCCAGGTTTCCATGTCCCAGCCCTGTTGGCTGTGAATGCACCCTGGCCTCTCAGAGGCTAGGGCCAGTAGAGGTTCAAGCTCTGCAAGGAGGTTGGGAACCAGGAATGGGGAAGAGGGCTGACACAAGGGATAATCCTGGGCATTGAGCAAGACCCCAGAGCTCTCCCAGTTCCCTTTAGGTTGTTTGGGTAGAGGGGAGAATCACTTCTAGCCTCGCACCCACTCCCTCTCCCCTCTGCCTAGAAATGCCTGGACATCCATGAAGCATGTGACCTGAGACCCAGCACAAGCCTCTGATGGACAAGACATTGCACCAGCCTTGCACCAGCCCCTTGCCATCCTGCCTGGGCACCTGGTCCACCACCCTCTCTAACCTCTTTGGAGTGAAATTTACCCTGTCCTGGGGCTCCTAAAGTGACTCCCTCTTCACTGCAGACTTTCCCCCTCCTGGGGTGAAGCTGTCCTGGGTGGCTCTCCAAATTTCATCATTCAAATTTCTGATTTGTCTTCTTGGGTTGGGATTGAGATTCCTACTACCTTCCGCTCTGGAGGATGTATATTAATAACTGGGAGCCGGAAGACCTGAATGTAATGAGTAAACTATGGCCCAGTGCTGTGTGGCCTTGGGCAAGTTACTAAGCCTCCCTGTGTCTCCAACTCCTCCTCAGCTTCCTCCCTTCCCAGGGGGATGATAATAGGGATAATAACCCCATGTGGGCAGATGGAGTGAGGCCTCTGAGGTGCTTTTGCTCACAGGGGTGCTCAGGAGTCAGCAGAAGCAGGAGAAGCTGGTGAGGGAAGTGGGCCAGGGAGCCGCACTGGGTGGGGAGGGCTGCGTGGGGGAGGCCATGGTGGCTACGCCTTGGCCCTCACCAGCCTTACATCCTCCAGGGAGAGGGTGTCAGTGCAGCTCAGGGGAGGCTCTGGAGGGAGTCACTCACAGCAGCCAGAGAGGACAGGGAGGAACTGGCCAGGCTCTTGGGCCAGGCTGGGGAGGGGCTGGTGCAGGGCAAGGACACGTGTCTTGTCCCATCTGAGACTTGTGGTTGGTCTGGCTGCACACGCAGTTACCCCTTGGCTCTCCAGTCTCCCTCCTCTAGTCATTCCTGGTTCCTGGAGCTGTGAACCACAACCCGAGCCCCAGCGTCAGAAGGCCCTGGGGGAGGGGGGTTCACCAGCAACTCCCAGAAATCCCTGTTCCCTGGCAGCACCTGTGGAGCAGGGCACTCCCTGCCAGGTTGCCGTCAGCCCCCAGAGGCGAAGGCTGCTGCCCTCTAAGATCCAAGGGGGCATCTGGGGAAGGATCAGCTGCTGGGGTCGGGACTGTGGGTCTTGTACCTGTCCTGCTCCGTTCCCTAGCTGCCCTCCTTAGCTCCTCTCTGGACAAGCCCTAAGATCCTTGGTGGCTCTTCCCGAGTCCTCCCCGTCCCCCCCTCAAATCCTGGGCCAGCCTAAGCCGGCTGTTCAGCCCCGGCTTGGCGGGCCCAGGCTTGTCTCTGGCAGTGTGGGGGAGACAGACAGCAAGCTCTGGAGCAGGAGGCAGGGAGACACCAGAGGAGACACATGGTGAGTAGGGCAAGAGGTGCTGGAGGGGCCTGGGCTAGCCTCTGGGAAGGCCCCCAGGGCATGTCCCAGGTGCTGGCCATCCCAGATGCCATCTCCCACTCCTACTCGTTTCCCTCCTGCTACCTTTTGGGTGCCCTGCTGGCAAAGGGGACTTTTCCATACCCCCTACTCAGCATGGGGGACCAGGCCCAGCCTGCTGGAAGTTCCAGAAAGACCCTATCCTTCTCCTGTTGCTGGAACTTGGGACCCTGGCAGGAGAACTTCAGGGCAGAGGAGAGTCCCTCCCTGTCTCCAAGCTCAGAGTCACAGAAAAGGACAAATGCTCTAAAACGTAGCCCGTTCTTCCCAGGGGCTCTCCTATCCGCGACCCCCTTGGTGTTGTCCCTGGACACCACTCATGTGTCCATCCAGACAGGTGTGAGCTCCCTCATGATCCACATGTGCATGCATGGACACACACTATTGGTCTGCACTCGCAGGGCACCCCCAGCCTCGGCCTCCAGCCCCTGCTGTCTCTCCGCAGCAGGCTCAGCTGTACCTAGACCTTCCCCCTTCCCTGGCGACCTTCCCCAGGGCGTGGGAAGGACAGTGGGCGACTTGTCCTCTCCTGCCTGGTGATTATCTTCCTTCAGCGTGGGGGATGCCCAAGGCCTGGCTTCGGGCTGTGGGAGAGCAGAGGAGGGGCCGGAAGAGCTGCCTGGGACAGCTGCAGGAGAGACAAGGCCAATTCGCACTTGGGAGCTTGGACACCAGGACCTTCCACGGCCCTCCTCTGCCTCTTGGCTGGTTCTCTCCAAAATGAACGGGTAAGGTGCCTGAGACCTTGGGAGGACCCCAGGGGTTCTCTAGGGAGAGGATGTGGGTTTGTCTGTGGGGGTGGCTGTTGGGGAAGAGGTACAGCCCTGTGGTTCTGTTTTGCTGAATGGAGAGGCTTGGTCTTGGGGGTGGGCGGTGCTGATTTTTATCTGTCAGAACCTTTCTGCACTCCCTGGAGCCCCCCTCCCATTCCCAAACCTTCCCCAGACTGAGTTGGGGGCTGGCCACTGGGCCTTCTGTAGTCAAGTGCCTTCTCAAGGTTCTGTCTAACTCTGGAGTCTGTGCTGTTCCCAAAGGGTCTCTCTTTGGTGGGGATTTTGGGATCCCCCACCCATGTCCTGTTATGTCTCCTCTCTGTAGATTCTGAATTAGGATGCTTCTACCCCACCACCTCTCCCCTTTGCAGCTGCTGATCGACTCGGCTGAAAGAACAGAGTAAGGTGTCCCCAGGTGAGGTGAGATGGGGGAAGGACCAGGGTAAGGTGTTACCCCCACCTTGGCCAGGGACCTGTCCCCTTTCTCATCAGTTTCCCTAGTTGCTTAGGCCCCCACCCCCACCTCTTCTGAAAGAACACACATGTGCATGTGGACACACACGCGCGCACACAGCCTGGAAAATGTGATGAGTCTGCAGTGCCGAGTTTCCAGGCCCCTGTCCAGGGCCGGGTGGGCGGCTCTGAGGTTTGGGGCTGGGTGGAAAGGGGGAGGGGCACAGCCCCTGGTGCTGGTCTCTGGCACAGGCCTGTGCTCTCTGCCAGGGCAGGCCCTGGGGAGTCTGGCCTCTGCTCAGAAGATGCCTTGCCCTTGGGAGTCTCCATACCTGTTTTCTGCACACCCCATCCTGGGCTTCCTTCCCAGGGGCCCAGCACCTTTCCTCTGCTCCCTTCCCTCCCACCCGAGCTGACTTGGCACTGGGTGTGGGAGCACCTGGGTGAGCAGTGCCAGGTGGGCAGCGGGCTCTAGGCAGGGTGAAGCGAGCACGAGTTCCAGGTTTTCTAGGCCAGGCTTCAGGCAGGCGCAGCAGGGACTCTGCGGGCAGAGGATTGAGGGTGGGCACAGCCGCCAGAGGTGGAGGCAGAAGTGGGAGGACCCCAAGGACTCTAGTGCTCCCAAGCAGAGAAGAGCAATTTGGGAGTTAAGAACCGGGTTTGCCACCTCTGCTCTAGGCAGTCAGAATCCCAGGTCAAATCCAGCTTCTTCCTCATACATGTGGGTCCCTGGTCTGGGCTCTGCCCCTTTCTGAATTCCTACTTCCTCATCTGGGCAGTGGAATGATGATCCCAAGGTGAGCTCTGGGTCCACCGGCACAGAGACTCAGGGCTTAGAGGATGTGCTTCTGTGCCGCTGTCCAGTACACATGGTGCCTCTGGGGTGCACAGAAAGGGGACACACACTCAGCTGACCCATCCATGCAGAGCTGGCAACACACACCTACACCATGTGACCAGGACCTCCCCTCCCGCCCCGCCCCCTGACAGAAGCACACACCTCCTGTTAATCTCATGCACGTGTGAAGGAGTCAAGGGACATTGCCCCTCTTGCAGGGTCAGGGAGCAGGGAAGTTAGCTGTCTCTGCTGTGTGTGACCGTTTGCAAGGTTGTCGCTCCTCCTGGTCTTTCCCAAGAGCATAGGACATTATCCTCTCTGGGAGCAGCTGCTGGCGATGGGGTGGAGGAGGGAGCGGGGAGGTGGGTTTAGTGGCTGTCTGAGAGTTATAGACCCCCTCCACTTTCTGCGTCTGGAATGGGCCTCCTTCCCCTCACAGAGCCTTGCCCAAGCTGGGGGGTGGGGTGGGGTCGGGCTCTGGGTGGAGGCAGCCCCTCACCCTTCCTTGCCATCTGCTTGAAATTCTGCCCTTGCCCGCGCTGCGCCCGCCAGCGGGACAGGGAAGGGCTTGGTGGGGGCGTGGCTCCTCCCCTGCAGCCTCCCAATTTTCCCTCTGCAGACATCATCCCTGGGATGAGGCCCCCAGTCCTGTTCGTCCTGCTCCTCTGGCTCCCAGGCTTTCTGACTGAGGTAAGGTGGGCATGGGGGCAGACCCAGCGAGTGGACTCCTGTTGTCCAGGGCACATCCAGGCCTCCCACTGCCCGGCAGAGCCCACAGCTGGTCTGCATTAGGCCAGGAGGCAGCTGCTCCTTCCCACTCGGGCCAGCACGGGCCAGCATGGAGGGCAGATCTCTCAGCTGCCAGGCTGCCTCCCGCACCTTGGAGGTGTCTCCTGGGGATGCTCCTCTGCGGTGTGTTGGGGGGTGTCAGACACCTGGGGAACCTGCTCTCTGATCCTGGCCCTGTCCCCTTGGCTTTCCCAGAGGCCTGGATCATGAGGTCTCTGCCCACCCCCTCTCCTCTCCTTCCCACAGGAAGACCCATGCCGTGTCCCAGAAGGGAGCCCAGACCGGGAGGGTGGAGGTAGGTGTCTTCAGAGTAGGAGGGGCTCTGGGGGCAGGATGAAGGGCTAATTTCTCAATACAGGACCTTGCCTCTGTTCTGCCCTGACCCCCGTATTTGTGCCTTCCCTCCTTCCTTGGGGCCTAGGGGTATTAGGAGACTGAATACACCCATTTCCCCAGGCCCACCCCTGAGCGTGAACGCCAGCAGCCAGGGCAGCCCTACCAGCCTCTTTCTGAGCTGGGCACCTACCCAGCCAGGTGGGCTTGGACATGCTCTCCGCCTCACCAGCCTGAGCCCCTCTCCCGACCGGCAGCAGCTCCAAGCCCACACCAATGAATCCAGCTTTGAGTTCCAGGACCTGGTGCCAGGGAGTCTCTACCAGCTGGAAGTGACTGCCCTGCAACCCTGTGGACAGAATGCCACCGTCACCCTCACAGCCCGCACTGGTATGGGACCTGCAGGCTGAGGGGGATGGGTTCTTTCCTGGGGTGGGAATAGGAGGTGGCTGCCCTAGAGGGCTGGCAGGGGACAGGAAACCAAAAGAGACAGCTTCTGGCAGGACTGAGCCTGGCCCAGGGACCCATTTAGAAGCACTTACAAGCGGAAACACCACAAGCCCTTTGGCCCTGACCTTGGTGCTTCTTTCTACCTCTGATGCAGCCCCATCAATTGTCCATGGACTGCAGCTCCATGGCTCTGGGAGCCCAGCCAGCCTGGAGGCCTCATGGGGAGATGCCCCCGGGGAGCAGGATGGTTATCAACTTCTCCTTTACCACCTGGAATCCCACACATTGGCACATAATGTCTCTGTATCCCCGGAAACCTTGTCCTACAATTTTGGCAACCTCTTGCCAGGTAGCGAGTATGTTTTGGAGGTTACCACCTGGGCTGGCAATCTCCAAGCGAAGACCAGCATCCACCAGTGGACAGGTAAGGTGGGCACCTGGGCAAGGCTGGTCTGGGAGTTACAGCGAGTCCAGGGCCTTGTAGGCAGCCATGCCCAAGTGTGGCTGGGCCTCTGGGACCCCTAGTGCCACAGCTGGTGCCAGCGTCTTGCTCCATGATCCTTCCTCAAGCCTGGCTTTGCCCTATTGTCCTTCCTCCAGACCCTGTGCCTCCAGGTCACCTGGTGCTGCATGCCCTGGGCACCTATGCCCTGAAAGCCTCCTGGAACAGCTCTGAGGGTGCTGCCTGGCTCCACCTAGTGCTCACAGATCTCCTAGGTGGCTCCAACCTGACTGCAGTAGTCCCACGTGGCACCTCCAATCACACCTTCCTCCACCTGTCTCCGGGCACAGCCTATGAACTGACGCTCAGTGCGGCTGCAGGGCCCCATCGGGCTGTGGGGCCCAACGCCACTGAGTGGACCTGTGAGTGCCCAGGGGGTAAAGGGACATCATGGAGAGTGCTCAGTTCATCAGCTGGCACAGGGGCTGGGAGTGGTGGAGGATTGAAGCAAGCGCCCCTCCAGTTGGCTGGTGTTAGGTGCCCACCTGAGACGGTGGCAGTGGATGGAAGAGTTATCGTCAATTGAACCCCTCTCTGGGATGGGCTCCATGCCCGGCACTTTCTGTGTGTAGTTTCATTTAATCCTCCATAAAGCCATGCGTAAGTCCCCTCACTCCATGCTTCCACAGAGGGAACTAAGCTGCAGAGAGAGAAGGCACCTAAGGTCACTCTGGGTAAGAGCTGACCTGAGCCTGGGCTGCACGCCCGCCACCATTCTGCCTCATTTGCACTCTGAGAGGCACTGTTGCACCGCGGTGAAGGGTAGGGGAACCAGGATGCTTGGGTTCTGAGTTTCATTTCTGCTACCTGCTGACTGTGCGTCTCTAGATGAGTTCCTCACCTTCTCTGTGCTTTAGTTTTTATTTTTTTAAAATTTATTTTACAGTACTGGGGATCACACCCAGGGCCTCTGCATGCTAAGCAAGTGCCCTACCACTGAGTTACACCCCTCACCTTTTTTAACTTGTATTTTGAGACAGGTTCTTGCTATGCCACCAAAGTTGGCCTTAAACTTGCAATCCTCCTGCCTCAGCCTCTGAAATAGCTGGGATTACAAACCTGTGCCACCATGCCCAGTTCATGTCTGTCTATCTGCTATTTATTTATTTATGCATGGGATTGAACCTAGGGTCCTGTGCATGCTAAGCATGTGCTCACTGAGCTATATCCCCAGTCCACAGTTTCTATATCTTTAAGAAGTAGTGAGTATCCATCCTCCTCCTAGTTTTATGAGGACTGAGTGTGCGATTCCCTGTGTAGAGGCCTCAGGACCACGCTGGCAGACATGCATTTGATCATATGATGTGCTCTTATTTCTGTTATTGCTGTCTGTGGCCAGATGGTGGCTGCCAGATTCATCCAGACTGGCAAATGGGGCTGCCAACATCTGGATGAGATGAGGCCCAGTGTGTGCAGAGAGCAGCTGGCACAGAGAGAGTGGGCTTTTCTCACCCCCAGCTTAGGTCCTAGGAGTATTCGCCCCTATCTCCACAGATCCCTCTGCCCCACTGGACCTGGTGCTGACTCCCATGCCCCCACAGCTCAGGGCAAGCTGGAAGACAGGGCTGGGTGCCCGGAAAGGCTATGTGCTGAAGTTAAGTGGGCCAGTGGAGAAGAATACCTCTCTGGGCCCTGAGGCCTGCAATGCCACATTCCCAGGGCCCCTGCCCTCGGGACACTATGCTCTAGAGCTGAAGGTGCTGGCTGGGCCCTATGATGCCTGGGCCCAGGCCAGTGCCTGGCTGGATGGTGAGTGTGGGCTGGGGAATAAGGGTGGGGTTCTGCCCAGAGCCATCTGCATCAAGAGGCAGGTGGATCCTCATTCTCTGGGGCCTGCCTCCTCTCCAGATTCTACAGACCAGCCCAGGAAGGGCTATGGGGCCAAGTTGCAGCTGGATGGGCTGGAAGCCACCAGGGAACCTGGGCGGCGGGCCCTGCTCTATGCTAATGGTGCCCCAGGCCTCCTAGGAAACATTTCCGTGCCCTCTGGTGCCACCCACATCACCTTCTGTGGGCTGGTGCCTGGGGCCCAGTACCGCGTGGACATTGCCTCGTCCCTGGGAGTCATCACTCAGAGCCTCACAGGCCATACAAGTGAGTGCCAGAAGCTGTGTCCCCTGGGACGGGGGTCAGGAGGCCTTGGCTTGGGGAAGGAAGTCAGGTAGGGGAGAGACTCACGGGAGCTGGGCAGGGGGCATCACAGGGCCAGTGACACTCTATGACTCCCTCTCCAACCTCTTTCAGGTCCCCTGGCACCTCAGTCACTGGAGGTCATTAGCAAGAACAGCCTATCTGATGTGACCATTGGCTGGGCCTTGGCACCAGGGCACCGAGATGGCTACAAGGTCACCTGGCACCAGGAGGGCAGCCAGAGTTCACTGGGAAACCTTGATTTGAGCCCAGATAGTTCCAGGGCGACTCTGAAGGGTCTGGTGCCTGGCTGCTGCTACACAGTGTCAGTACAGGCCTGGGCGGGGAACACCAGCTCCAGTGTCCAAAGGATCCGCACCTGTGCCCGTGAGTTCCAGCCCCGCCTCCGGGAGGCCAGCCTCAGGTGGTGGCTGGGGGCCTGGTTTCCTTTACTCCTGGGCCTTCTGTATCTCATATTCTTGATGCAGAGGGCCAAGAGTCAAAGGCAGGCCCTCCATGGATCTATTTGCAAGCATTTCCTACCTTCTGCCATCTGGTCGGCTAGCCACACACCCGTTCATTCACCCACCACCCTGCCGCCCTTCCTGACAACACACATTTAATCAATGTCTCCCTTCTCTAGATATGGAGTGAGGTGCTGAGGCTAAGCATTTGAACAAGACAGTCTAGAAAGGACAATTGACAGATGACTCTTATGTCTATGATGCACTTGATTTTATAAACCATGTTACAAATGCAAGCGTACTGGTAGGAGTAGGCATGCGGCATAACCTGAGCCATGCAAAAATCCATTCTTGTAGGCTCGAGTGGCTGACTATTGGGAATTTTATGTGTTTGCTTCTGACTTCTGGACTCAGAGAAGGGACATCTGCTTAGGGAGTCAGGACAGTGTTCCCAGAGGAGAGTGGGCTGAGCAAGAGGCCTGTGGGGCTGAGTAGGATGGACAGAGGGCTTCAGCAGGAGGAGGGTAAGCATGTACCAAGGCCTACAGGCCAGAGACAGACAGGCAGACTGACCTTGCTGGAACTGAGTGTCCGTGGATAAGCTGGAGAACAGGACTCTGAGGCACGTGAGAGCCGTCATGGAACTGAGTGCTGGAGGAAGCAGAGTGAACCAGACACCGTGCTCTCAAGGACCCAGTGCCTGGTCCAGGCGTGGGCAGGACGGCAGGTGTCTCTGCAGGAGGTTTTCCTAGGAAGGAAGAGCAGGTTTTGAGCCCTGCAGAAG
>JAJEJO010025418.1:0-11017 GCA_020662805.1 Glaucomys volans
AGGTAGCAGAGCTCACCTCAGTGTCAATGGCTGAGTTACTGCATTGATGATACTTTTCCCTGAAGAATCGCTCAGACTCTGAGTGAACAGAGATATAAGCCATTGTGTCAGCTCACCAGTGTTGTGGCCTTGCTCGTTACTGCAACCATACCTAGCCTATCCTGATTGCTATAAACAGGCTTTAGGAACTATAGGCTTTACTAACTATACTAGTAAGTGCTTGCTGAATTGTAGGCACATGGTAAGTATTAAATATGATTGAGGCATGTATCCATACCCTTTGCAAATGGGACTGTGGAGTCTCAGAAAAGGTGAGTATATCCCCCAAGCTTACTCGACTAGTAAGAACCAGAGTCCCTCCTGGGCCTGTCTGGCTTGAAGGCTTCTGCTTTTTTCACTGCACTATACTCTCTGAGGGTTTAAAGGTACCTTTGGATGCTGGGCACTGTGGCCAATGCCTGTAATCCCAGTGATTTGAGAGGCTGAGATGGGAGGATTGCAAGTTCAAGGCCAGCCTGGACAACTTAGTGAGCCCCTGTCTCAAAAATCAGAAAGAGAAAGAACTGAGGATGGAGCTCAATAGTAAATGCTCCTGGGTTCAACTCCCAGTACTGCTGAACATACATACTGGTATACATACATGAAGTACCATTGATCCCATGGACACTCTGTGGAGCGACTGATGGGTGTTGATCACTGCGCTGAGCCCTATGGGTAAAGCACCATGAGAGGTGGATCCTGTCCTTAGGATTTAGGGTTTAGTGGAGGAGAGTGGAGGCCACAAAACAACAGAGGACAACATGAGATATGGATCTGGCATTGAACAGCCTCCAAACCTGGAATCCGGGCTGGAAGGTTGGTTAGGATGTAGAGAGATGGAAGATCCAGCACCAGGACCGCATGGTGGTGAAACATGTGGGCTCTGGACTGCCTAGTTTGAATGGCGACCTTGTCACTTACGCTCTATCTGCTCTTGTTCCTTCATCTATGAAATGGGGTCAGTAACGGTATTGAAGCCCTGGGCTTGTCATGAGGATTATGTGGAATAATGAATGTGAAGTGCTTATCAAAGTGATGACTTCTGGTGCTCAATGATTAATGGTTGTCTCCAGACCCTGGAAGCAACAGGAGGACAGACAGTCCTGGTGAGAAACAATACGTAGGAGACAGTCTCCATAAGCCTAAAGACTTCCTTTTATATCCAGCTCTTTCCCTGAGACACAAAGAAGATAAAATGCAGTGAGATTGCTTTTTCTAGTTCTATGAAGAATGTCATTGGGATTTTAATAGGAATTGCACTAAATCTGTATAGTGCCTTTGGTAGTATGGCCATTTTGACAACATTCATTCTGCCTCTCCAGGAGCCTGGGAGGTCTTTCCATCTTCTAATGTCTTCTTCAATTTCTTTCTTTAGTATTCTGTAGTTTTCATTGTAGAGGTCTTTCACCTCTATTGTTAGGTTGAGTCCCAAGTATTTTATTTTTTTGAGGCTATTGTGAATGGGCTAGTTTTCCTAATTTGTCTTTCAGTGGGTTCATTGCTGATGTATAGGAATTTGTTTGATTTATGTGTGTTGATTTTATGTCCTACTACTTTGCTGAATTCATTTATTAGTTCTAGAAGTTTTCTGGTGGAATTTTTTTTATCTTCTAAATATAGAATCATATCATTGTCAAATAGTGATAGTTTTGAGTTCTTCATACCTATTTGTATCCCTCTAATTTCTGTCTTCATATAATTGCTCTGGCTAGAGTTTCAAGGATGATGTTGAATAGAAGTGGTAAAAGAGGGCATCCTGTCTTGTTCCAGTTTTTAGAGGGAATGCTTGAAATTCATTTGGAAAAATAGGAGACCTAGAATAGCTGAGGCAATCCTTAGCAAGAAAAGTGAAGCAGGAGGCATCACTATACCAGACCTTAAACTATACTACAGAGCTGTAGTAATAAAAACAGCATGGTATTGGCACCAAAAACAGACATGTAGACCAATGGTACAGAATAGAGGACACAGAGACAAACCCACACAAATATAGTTATGTCATACTAGACAAAGGTGCCAAAAACATTCACTGAAAAAAAGATAGCCTATTCAAAAAATGGTGTGGGAAAAATGGAAAGCCACATCTAACAAAATGAAATTAAACCTCTATCTCTCACCTTGCATGAAACTCAACTCAAAGTGGATCAAGGTACTAGGTCAGAGGTACTAGAACAGAGACCCTGAGCCTACTAGGAGAAAAAGTAGGCCCAAATCTTCACCATGTTGGCCTAGGATCTGACTTCTTTAACAAGACCCCTAAAGTGTAAGAAGTAAAACCAAGAATTAATAAATGGGATGGATTCAAACTAAAAAGCTTCTTCTCAGCAAAAGAAACAATCAATAATGTGAAGACAGAGCCTACAGATTAGGAGAAAATCTTTACCACATGCACCAGATAAAGCATTAATCTCCAGGATATATAAAAAGATTTAAAAAACTCAATACCAAAAATCCAAAATCAATAAAAGGGCTAAGGAACTGAACAAACATTTCATAGAAGAAGAAATACAATCGATCAACAGATATATGAAAAAAATGTTTAACATCTCAAGCAATTAGAGAAATGCAAATCAAAAGTAAGATTTCATCTCACTTCAGTCAGAATGTAAGTCATCAAGAATACAGCCTACAATAAATGTTGGCAAGGATGTGGGGGAAAAGGTCCACTCATACATTGCTGGTGGGAGTGTAAGTTGGTGCAGCCACTCTGGAAAGCAGTATGGAGATTCCTCAGAAAACTTGGAATGGAACCACCATTTGACCCAGCTATTCCACTTCTTGGTTTATACCCAAAGGACTTAAAATCAGCATATTACAATGACGCAGCCACATCAATGTTTATAGCAGCTCAACGCACAATTGTTAAACTATGGAATCAATCTAGATGTCTTCATGAGGTGAATGGATAAAGAAAATGTGGTATATAGATTTGATGGAATATTACTCAGCCTTAAAGAAGAATGAAATTATGGCATTCGCAGGTAAATGGATGGAGCTGGAGAACATTATGCTAAGCAAAATAAGCCAATTCCCCAAAACCAAAGGCCAAATGTTTTCTCTGATATGCAGATACTAATTCACAATAAGGGGGAGTGGTACTAGAGAAGAATAGAGTTACTTTAGATTAGGTAGAGAGGAATGGAGGGAGGGCAGGGAATGTGGGGATAGGAAGGATAGTAGAATGAAACAGATATTATTTATGCACATATACGACTGCCTGACCTATGTGATTCTACAACATGTACAATCAGAAAAATGAGAAATTATACCTCATTTATGTATGATATATCAAAGTGTATAAATACATTCTACTGTCATGTATAACTATTTACAAGTTAAAAAGTTTTTAAAAAAATCTAAAAAAAGCCCGGCATGGTGGCACATGCCTGTAATCCCAGCCCTTGGGAGGATGAGGCAGGAGGATCGTGAGTTTAAAACCAGCCTCAGCAACTTAGTGAGACCCTAAGCAACTTAGAGAGACTGTCTCTAAATAAAATACAAAATAGGGCTGGGGATGTGGCTCAGTGGTGGAGTGCCCTGGGTTCAATCCCCAGTACCAAAAAAAAAAAAGTATTTACGTGACCCCTAAAAAAAATGCGCAAGTGTGATAGATAGAGTACAAAGATGAGCTAGACATACGCACTCTAACTAATTAATTAATTTTGGCACTAGGGATTGAACCCAGGATCCCAAGGTCCCTGTACCACCGAGTTACATATCCAGTCCTTTTTAAAAAATTATCTTGTTGAGTTGCTGAGGGTCTTGCTAAGCTGCCCAAACTGGACTTGAGATCCTCCCTCCTCAGCCTTCTGAGTTGCAGGGGTTATAGGCGTGCACTACCTTGCCTGGTGATGTGATCACTCTTGAACTGAAGAGTTAGAGTTCACTGAGGGAGAAAGGCTCATGGACTCAGCACATGGAAGACCTGCGAGGGAGGAGAGGAGGATGCAGAGGATGAGTGTGGCATTCCCTGCCCAGGGTTGTGGGCAGGATGCTAGTTCTGTGTAGCAGGTGCTAGTGGCGATAATCTGGCATCAAGTTTGCTCTTTTTACTAATCTACCCTACCAGGTGTGTGGATGCATACGTGACTTTTGTTTCATAAAGTCAGGTTTTGGGAAGAGCATGGACTTCTGGGTCACAATGACCAATGTTCAAGTCGGAATTCCCTTAGCTGTCTGATCATGGGCAGATTTTTTTTTTTTTCTTTTTTTTTTTTCTCCTCTCTTTTTTTTTTTCTGCAGTAGTAGGGATTGAACCCAGGGGTGCTCAACCATGGAGCTACACCACTAGCCCTTTGAAAACATTGACTGCTTAGGGACTTGCTAAATAGCTAAGTTTGTCCTTGGATTTATGATCCTCCTGCCTCAGCCTCCTGAGTCAGTGGGATCACAGGAGTGTGCCAACACTCTTGACTTGGGCAGGTTTCTCAACCATCTGGATCCTCAGTTTTCTCATCTGTAGATGCGATTTATGATGAATTAAGGAGGATATATTGAAAGCAGCTAGCTCTGGGATTTTTATCAGAGCTACTGCTAGTGGTAACTGTTTCTGTTACCAATAATGGCTATTTTAGCCTCCAGCAATCATTCTTAAGACTTTAAGATTAATGTTGTCCCTGGTGAAAGGTCAGTTCTGGTAGGAGGGGAATATCCTGAGAGAGTAGGATTTTGAAAAAGAGTGAGCCTGCTTCCTCCCTGGTCTCTTATTCCTCACCATGTGATGTCCCCTTCCCCCTCACAAGTGCCCCTACCACTGAGACCATCCTCCATGAGGCTCACACCAGAGCTGAGCCACTGTCATACCAGAGCTAATGCCAGTGACAAGTCCTTGAACTTCCAGAACTGTAAGATATTATACCTCTTTTCCTTATAGAGCACCCAGTCTCAAGTACTTTTGTTACAGTAATGGAAAACAGACTAAAACAACATGAAAAATGAATATTGGAGCTTATTTCATTTTAATTGGTGGAAGACTGTATATACCTTAAGTTCCTTAGGATGACTATCTCCCAGGTGCTCAAATTCTCCTTTGACATTCACAGAAACAAACCAATTTAGTTGCTATTTTCACCTCTTTCTTTTTCCTGCTTTAGTCTTAATTTACCAGACCATTACATGTCAGTGAAATCCAGCGGTGTCAGCTTAACTCTTCCATTCAGGCACAGAGGGAAACTTCCAAGACCCTGCTCTCTTGCAATGTTTACATTTTGGCTGTAAAGCTTGGGGTTATTTATGTCAGAAGACCATAGCAAACTAGCTCCTCGTAGAACTTTTGGATTGGTTGGCTGCCAGATGATCATTCAGTGGGATATTTTCTTGCCATCTAGCCCGTCGAAATGTCCTTTCATGAACATTCCTCAAGGTGCTACCTTGTTTGTTCTTTTCTAACTGGAGTTTGTGTTCATGATGCAGTTTTCAAATTTAAACTGTTTTAACAGCCCTACTTGGTCTTCATTCTGGAGAACTAACCAAAATCGTCCATGAGAGGTGGGGGCAGAGACTGGAGATAAAAGGTTTTGGTTACCTTGCGGTCCATTTGCTCATTTATTTAACCAATACTTATGGAGTGCTTACTCTAAGTCAGGATACCAGGTGCCAGAGATATTGGGGGGATAAGACACAAACCCTGATTCTCTAGGAATTTTTCAGTTCAGTGTGAGATTCGGGCAAGTCAACAGACAGTTAATCAGATACGAGAGGTCAATGGAAGAGAGTGTCCATAGAGACGCCCAGGTCCCCAGCTACAAGTGAGTCCTCTTTCTTTAATAGCTCCTGTCACCTGTCCTGAAGAAGTTCTGCGGGTACATGTCTTTTTTTAGGGCAAAGACTTTTTGCTTTGTATCTCTGTGTTCTCCATGACACCTGATTCAGTTACTAGGAGGAAATAGCCACTGAAGAGGAGGATGGAAAGTTCAAAGGCAGCCTCAGCAACTTATCAAGACCCTCAGCAACTTAGCAAGACCCTGTCTCTATATAAAAAACTAACTCCATATTTGTATAAATATGTCAAAATATACTATACTGCCATGTATAACTAAAAAGAACAAATAAAAAATAATTTAAAAATTTAAAAATTAAAAATCAAAAGGTGGTGCAGCTCAGTGGTAAAGGGCCCCTGGGTGCAATCCCTAGTACCAAACATAAAAGGTAATAGTAACTCCACGGACACTTAGAGGATTAAAGAGCTCTCTCTCCTTCATGTTTGCTTTATTAAAAAAAAAAAAAGAGTCAGCCCTTCATATCCTCAGGTTGTGTATCTGTGGATTCATTCAATCTTGGAGAAAAACATTTGAAAACAAAATTGCATCTGCATGGAACATATACTGACTTTTTTTCTTGTTATTATTGTCTAAACAACACATTTTAATAACTGCTGACAGCAGTTACAGTACTAGGTATTATAAGTCATCTGGAGATGCTGTACAACATACAGGAGGATGTGTGTTGGTTATATGCAAATACTAGGCTTTTTACATTTTGGGGGGTATACTGGAAATTGGGGTGCTTAACCACTGAGCTACATTTCCAGCCCTTTTTATTTAGAGACGGGTTCTCACTGAGTTGCTTAGGCCTCACTAAGTTGCTGAGGCTGACTTTGAACTCGTGATCCTCCTGCCTCAGCCTTCTGAGCCTCCGGGATTACAGGTGCGTGCCACCACGCCCAGCTCACTAGGCCACTTTATACAAGGGACTTGAGCATCTGTGGATTTGGGTGTCTGTGGGGGAGGCCCTAGTGCATTCATTAGTGAGTTGGAATGTATAAGTAAAAGAGTAAAATTTCCAAAGGTGTTTATGAGTTCCTACCCTGAGCACACACTTGTTTAAATATTGAGATATTCCAGTCAAGACCTCAGAGATGGTCCCTTCCCTGTTGGGATGTAAAGCTGAAAACACCTTTGCTTTGCTTTACATTTCATCCCTTAGGCATCCATTCTGCTGCCTTCCAGAAAAACTACAAGAAATAGGAAACAGCTTTTCCAGTTTTATTAATGCAGCCTTTGTTTCTTACTGGGGATGGACTCCAGGGCCATGCATGTGCTAGGCAAGCGCTCTACTACTGAGCTCCATTCTCAGTTTTTTTCTTTAAAAAAATTTTTTTTGGTACCGGGGGTTGAACCCAGAGGTGCTTTGCCATGAAGCCACATCCCCAGCCCTTTTTATTTTTTTCTTTTTGAGACAGATGCTGAGAACCTTGCTAAACAGCTGAGGCTGGTTTTGAACTCCCGAGTCCCTGGGATTACAGGTGTGCATCACTGTACCTGGAAGCTACTAACATCTCTGCTTCTCAGTTTCCTCATCTGTAAAACAGGAAGGAGAATGTAAAGTCTTATGCTTATTGTGAAAATTAAATAGCACCTATAAAGTGTTTAGCCCAGTGCCTAGCACATAATAAATGTTTACTACTATTACTATTACCACTGGGATCTATTCCTATTTTCTAAACTACTAACAGGTTGAATATTTTTTCATCTAGTGTTTGTATTTTTATTTCTTTTAGTACTAGAGATTGAACTCAGTGCCCCAAAGATGCTAGGCAAGCTGGATGCAGTGGTGCACACTGATAGTTCCAGCAACTTGGGAGTCTGAGGCAGGAGGATCGCCAGTTCAAAGCCAGGCTCAGCAACTGAGTGAGACCCTGTGTCAACATAAAAATTTAAGAAAGGACTGGGGATGTGGCTCAGTGGTTAAGTGCCTCTGGGTTCAATTCCCAGTACCAAAAATAACTAACTAACTAACTAACTAAATAAATAAATAAATAAATAAGCAAGCTAAGTAAGCACTGTATCACTGAGATAAACCCCTAGAATTAAAAATAATTGAAATTAAATTAGTTGATTTCCCCAATACTGGGGATTGATCAGGGGCACTGCATCATTGGGCTATCTCTGCAGTCCTTTCTATTTTCTAGTTTTGAGACAGGGTCGGAGTTGCTCTGGTTGGCCTCAAACTTGCCATTCTCCTGTTTTCACTTCTCAAGTAGCTGGGATGACAGGCACGTGCCACCATGCCCCATCTCATGTGATGTTTCACAATTTTCATTTCTTTTCGTGTGACTTAGTCCCTTCTTTTTGGGGGTTTGGGGGCCTCATGTGTTATTCTTTTTCCCCATGATGCTGGGAGGTTGAACCCAGGGTCTTGCACGTGCTCTGCAAGTTCTGTCACTGAGCCACATTGGCCAACCCCTCTTTGTCATTTCTGAACCTTAAGACGAGACATTGGTACCACTCTTTGACATTTATGCTGATTCTCCTCCAATCTTAATTTTTGTTATATAGAAATGTAAATATTTTACTTCATTTTATCTATCTATCTTTCGAGCTTTATTTATTTATTTTATTTTTATTTTTATTTTTTTTTTGAACCGGGGATTGAACTCAGGGACACTCGGCCACTGAGCCACATCCCCAGCCCTATTTTGTATTTTATTTAGAGACAGGGTCTCACTGAGTTGCTTAGGGCCTCGCTAAGTTGCTGAGGCTGGCTTTGAACTCGCGATCCTCCTGACTCAGCCTCCCAAGTCGCTTGGATTACAGGCGTGCGCCACCACGCCCGGCTTTCAAGCTTTATTTTATTCCATCAAATCTGAGGAAGTTATTATCGGTCTTCCAAACCAATTTGGTTTTCTGCTCATAGTTAAGGATTTAAAAATGAATTCATGGCTTTCTCTTTGAGCATTTGATTTTCTGCATTGAGATAAACCTTTATCTTGTCTCCTTCCCCCTGTCCCCAGAGTTATCTAGTTAACCTAATGTCACTTAAGAATAATCTTCCCTTCTCCACTGTTTTGTGATAACTAATTTTCCACAGGTCACCTTCTATTATGCAACTGTGCCATTCGGTACTGAACTGTGGTTTGAGTGTTACCTTGAGGTCATTGGAGCAAATGTGCTCAGGAATTTTCAGTGTCTTGGAGAGTCCAGCCTTTACAAAGAAGCTTGGCAACCATATTCCATGTCACAGGGTAATTGTAGACAGCACACCAGAGTTTAGTCTCACTTGGAAGCTGTAAATCTTATCTTAGTAAATAAAATAAAACTGGCTAATGATCACCAACCGTATTTTCTTTTCTTCTAAGTGATGGGCTTGAAAAAGAAGAGGGGTTTCTTATAATAGCACTAAAACAGCTTTTAGCAGAAAATGGTCTTCTGTCAACCAAGCCAGGTGATCCTCACTACACAAACACGCCTTCCTCAATTCAGTTCTTTTATGTTACAAATGTTTCCACCTCTCTAGAACTCGATGGGAGATGATACCAAACATATATATTTGTTTATACAAAAATAGCTTGAAATACTTCTTTTTTTGGCACTGGGGATTGAACTCAAGAGTGCTTTGCTGCTAAGCTACATCCTCAGTCCTTTTTAGTTTTTGTTTAGAGACAGGGTCTTGCTAAGTTGCTGAGGCTGTCTTCAATCTTGTGAACCTCCTGCCTCAGCCTCCTGAGTGCTGGAATTACAGGCATGATCCATGGTGCCTGGCTAAAAGTACATTTCTTTTCCAGAAGAACAGGAGCTGGTTTTGCTTAAAGCATGTCAGTACAGGCTGGTTTCATTGGAAACAGGCCCCAGTGCTAATAACTTGTCTCATTAAATGGCATTCTAAAAATCTGTACAACATGGCGAACCAGTTGGTTGTGGAGTTGGGGGAAGGTTGGCCTGATTAGCTTTAGGCCATTTAATCATCTAGTGAAGGTGGAATCAATGTGTGCAGAGCTTGTCTGAGAAGCTTGGCTTGGAGACAGGTCTGGATTAGCCATCGTGAGCTGACATGATCCAGGTTTATGGTTCTGTTCCAGTTCAACTGAAGTCGTAAGAGATGATCTTTATGGTCTTTTGAGTTTACCCACTTTTCTTACAGTGGAAATACCATGGACTGGGTCAGATGTCATTTAGTCAAAAGTGCACAGAATTTAGAGAGTGCATCTCTGTGAAGGGAACTGTGCCTTTTGTATTCTAGATGTTCACAATTCTGTTAGAAACAAAAGACTCTCACACACAACAATTTAACAACCAGCAGTAAAAAACAGTATATAAACAGAGCCAAATGATGGACCAGTCACTGAATGAGAGTTCAGGGGAGATGGGTGTGAGTTGGAAGAATGGTAGCAGCTTCCTCAGTGAGGCTGGACGCGTCTGGGTCTAGAAGGATGGATGGGAGGAGGTGAGGGAAGAATGGAGAGCATGCAGGTGAGATGTAGCCTGCAGAAAAATGAAGGGACTTGAAAGAACAGAACTACTTCCATGTGCTGTGGAAGTAGTGATTAGATAAAGCAGGCTGGGGAGGAGAAGATTAGGGGGAAGAATTTTGAGTTTGATTCTGAACAGGCTTACATATCAGACATTTCATCCTGGGTAACTAAAGGAAAACCAAATATATTCACTTATTCATCTCTTTCAAAAGCTCCTTGAATTTGAATGCCAGATATCATTGTAGATATAATGGATATTTATTTATTTATTTATTTATTTATTTATTTATTTATTTTTGGTGCCTGGGATCGAACCTAGGGGTGCCTAACCACTGAGCCACATCCCCGACACTTTTTTTTTTTTTTTTTTTAATTTTTGAGACAGGATCTCCTAAGTTGCATAGAACCTGGCTAAATTGAGGAGGCTGGCTTTGAACTTGCCACCCTCCTGCCTCAGCCTCCAGAACCACTGGGATTACAGGTCAGCACCACTGCACCTGGTAGATCTTTCCATTTTGAAAGAACAACAACAACAGCAACAAAAGTGGTGCATGCCTATAAACTCTATCATCTACAAATCAAGTGACTCTACTCTCCAGTAGGGCGTGACACACTGTTCTCAGATGGAAGCCCTATTGTCATCTGAACAGATGCCAGTACTTCTAAAATTCTAGAACTTGAAAAGGGATGAGTCCTTTCTCATGGCCACATCTTGGGACATTTTCAGGTTTATGGTACACCTCTCTTTTTTTTTTTTTTTTTTTTGGTTTTGGGGGGTTGAACCAGGGG